>CATIWR010068567.1:0-24153 GCA_949677035.1 Omphalea diandra | reverse complement strand
CTTGAAAGTCAAGTACAACCCCGTCATCAGTGATGAAAAGAGGCTGCCATATTCTTTATTCAAAAAGAAACGGTACCAGACTGGTGTAGGCAATAGGGCACGGTATAGCAGCATCAGATATTCAACCAAAGTTAACATTTGACCCTGGAATTTAAGACAACTATAGTCATAAAACAAGTACATAAATATGTAAAAGTAGTATGCATAAAGTTGTGAATTTTTTTATGCTATTCCACTTAAAAAATTGTGGTATTCTTTTTTATGCTGTTCCACTGGTTAAGAAGGGGGGGATGGTAACTACCTTCTTCAATTTTCTTATCTTTTTTGAACAGAACACAGTCAAATAAAACACCAGATGCTTGCTAAATATTACCTCACCTGCTTACGAGAACTCCGGCCTCTACTATTCTTGTACTACAGTAGCAGAATACATTTGAACACCATTGCTGCCTGGCGGACCAAAGTATCTGGAAGGAATCCAAATTAATAAAACATCTGAAGGCACCCAGAAAAACAATAGATATTGGCTAACAGTTCAAATACATCAAAATATAAATACAAGAAACAAAATGAAAATACATATTTAATTCAAGAAAATTTTTTCCCATTTTAAAGGAAAACCAAAGCAAAACAAAATTGATAATGTGTCCCCATATGGAGGCATGTTGGCTGTGTCCTGTGAAAAACGTAACAATTGTGTGTACAACAAAATAAAATACCACTGACAGAAGAATTTCTCAGCAACATTACAATATTAAATGCATCTTTCCTCAGAGTGACAGTAAACCATGTTTAAACAATAACATACCATTCACCATTATGATGAAAATAGCATGCCAAAAAGGTGGCACAGCTTTGGGAGGGAGCATGATTAATGGGTACAAAAGATCATCATTCTGATACCACCAGTGAACACCAACCACATGAAGTGTGAAAACAAGAGAGATGCCAACCAAGATGGAGATTTTCCTCTCTCCCTGCAGCCACAACAATTGCCACGCTCAAAATATCATTTTTTAATCAACCTAAAAATAAGGACTTAAATTCTGATTCAGCACAAATTCTGTAAGTATTCTCACAATCAGTTAACTCAAACTATATACCTTCAAAGCTGTTTGTTTCCGTAGGATATCATTGGATTTGAACATGACAACGGCAATCCAAATTGTAACGAAGAAACCTGTAATTCCTTATAGAAAGGCAAATGTCACTACTTAACGAACAGAATAGCTTATGGAAAAGAAGAGAAAAGCAAAAGAGGCGAGCTGGTCAAATATGCCCAACAAGCACACAACAGACAGACAAACAAAGAAACAAGAAAAAGACCATCATGCTCATCCTATGTTTATTTTCGCCTTGCCATCAATGATAAACTCTTAGCTAGAATTGTTAAATACCAGAAAAAAAATCACTTTTTTAATGGTAATAAAATTAGAAAAAGAAACTCCACCACATGCACTCCAACCAAAATTTGAAGAGCTTTTAACGCCTTAAACACAACATCTAGTAGAAAACAAAAGGCAAAAAAGTGGTGAAAGCATTCTCTACTCCAAATTTTTTGACATGAAAACCCCGAGTAGTAGGAAAAGCATACGGCAATAAATAGTGATATAATTAGTTCACAGTAACCAAAATCTTTATATACCAGTGCTATTCCTAAATCATCCCTCTACTGATATTGAAAATACAAGCAAAACCAAAATGCCCTTTTAGATGCTATTGCAACAATCAGATAGAAACTGCTGTTAAGCAGTTTTAGAGTTTTTATTATTAAAATGTCATCCCAAATGTACCATAAAATCAATTTTTACAGCTATTAAACTCAACTCAACTAACCTTTAGTCCCAAGCTAGTTGGAGTCAGCTTTTTATTGCTATTAACCAAACAATTTTATGTGAAAATGCCAAATGAACCTCAATCTGTTATGCATGGGAATTTTATTTTAATTTTCTGCCTTAGAAACACATTGCAAACAAAACTTGTGTTTAGGATTGGTTTTGAACTGCGCAATCAACAAGTAATAGCTAATAGGTGCAGTGTTGTTTAGAGTAACTACTTAACCTGTAACCCCTTCTATTCTGCCGTCTCTCTCTCTCATTCTCCTCTACTCTCATGTTGAATTGCTATAATTCTTGATTCTCCATTTAATTAATGCTAATTGTTGTGTTAGATCAACTACCAACAGTAATCATCATAAGCAAAACAGCCAAGCATTGATTCAGCAGGCAAAGGACCAATGCAAAGTTGCATCAAATAAGGAAACACAGCTAGGATAATCAAATTTAACCTAAGCAAGGGACCAAATATCTACACATGTCCATTCACAGTGGATGAGTGAGTGTGTGCTGTGTATGTATGTGATTTTTTGCACACAAGTATCTGTAAAAGAATACTGCATTGGCAATGATAAAAGTTACCATTTATCTGATAAATACTATGAAGTACAATACACAAAGGGTATGTGAAATTACAATGAAGTGCAATACATGAATGGGTTAGCAGAAAAGCAAACTTTCTTCTATTATTATAAGTCATTTTTAAGTGCTAAGCAGTTATTATTTCTGCATAACACATAAAATTCAATCAAAGGAAACAATTTGAGATTCCGTAAGAAACTCAGTGCCTAAATTGGAATTCTATTATATATTATATTAGGCTACATGGAACATACCTTGCAAATGCTGGCGGATGAAGACAACCAGCAGAAGCAAAGAAAAGGGAAGGACTTGCTCGATCCATCTAGCAGCTTGCTGAATATCATATCTCTGGTAAGACGAATCTCTCCCATTACCCCCACTACCATCTGCAGATTCCCCATCCCCACTCGTACTTGGCCCCTGCTGACTACCGCCTTCTCCCACTCCACGATCACTTCTAGCCTCTTCCTGAACATCCGCCCCTATTCCAGAAATTGGCTGCTGCACAGAAAGCTCCTGCCCAACCACTAATCCAGAGCTCTCCCTGTTATGCTCATTCTCACCTGCACCAATTATCCTAATCGAAACCTCTCCAGTATTAGCTGTCGCTGCCCCAGTAGAATCGTCAAGTCGACTGTTGATCAAGGAGTCAGTTTCCTGATGAGTTGACCTGACGGCGGAGACAGATGATGATGAGGAGGTTCGTAAAAGACCTGAATACTCTAACAAAGCGGTAATCGGAGCCTGGATGATACTCGAGGCCGAGAGAATTCCATACCTCCTCGAATTACTACCATTGCTTGTACTACTAATACTCCCTCCCGAAGAAGAAGAACCACCTCTGTACGTATCGGAATTGCTACCGGACCCTTCCATCTGCGCAGATGCCCTAACGCTAACCCTAATCATAACCATAAACATCATTCACACATCGTAAACAAGAAGAAAAAATTCTATAGTAATTAAAAAAAATAAAATTGAAAGGACTGAGGAATAGTACCTTCGAAGGCGAAACTCCGTTGAGGACCTCTGAAATTAATAAGATGGAGAACAAGAGAGACAAGATTATGTCATTCGAAGAAAAACAAGCCCTAAACCAAACCCTAATAAATGGGGCGAAGAAGGGAAGGGATGAAGGAAAGGTATAAATAAGAAAGGAAAAAGTCAAAGAGGAAAGCGTCGTAATAAATTGACTATTGCCATTTGATAGGCTGAATCTGATCTTTACAAAATCTCCGATCGATTAGACCAAAGAAAGAAATACTGGCGATAATGGAAAACGGTGACGATGACGACGAGGAAGAAGAAGATGATGATAGGATTCTGACGGAGCGCTCTTCGTTTCGCTTTCTTTTTCGCTCTACGAACGATGGCGTAGAGCGCCGAGAGAGTAAATAAAGGTTTGGTAACTACATAATATACTAAATGGGACAAAATCGCCTCTTATTTTATTTAGCACCACATGTCATTCTTAAAAAAAAATACAAAATATAATAAATTTCAGCCTTAAAACCCCCTTAATATGTTATGTCAATGGATAATGTCAGCACATAATTGGCCGCTGATATCTCTGAAAAAAAATACCAATTAACAATTGATGTTGATGCTTTAGCGGGTGTTGCTTCTTTAAGCAATCCATCTATTTCTTACACAATTAACGGGCTTAGGGTTGGTTTTTTTGGACAAATTTTTAACACACGCACGTGATACAGAAACACCACCAGCCACTTAATAGTGATTTTGTAAAGCGTAGAGTGATATATATGTTATACACATGTAAGTTGGCAACGTAAGATCCAATATCAGAGTATGAAATACTATCAACACAACACCACACTATCTACATCTAAATTAGTACCTATATCACTTTAAGTAAATTTGATTTTTTTTGACAAATTTTTAACACATAAACACACAGTATAGTGACACTACACATCACTTAATAAAAGTATAATAATTTTGTTAACCGTGAAGTGATTTATATGCTACACATATTTGTATGTTAGCGATGTGAGATCCAAAATTAAAGTACGGAACACCTCTAATATAGGACCACACTATTTACACCACTTTAATTATTTTTTTTGACAAATTTTTAATACATACAGTACAGTAACATCACACATCACTTAATAAAACGACGGTGATACCATAAAAATGTGTGATTTAATTTTGTAGTATAATTGAGAAAATGATAAAATCTATGATCATGTAATCGATATTTGTTTCACTCATTGCGGATATTATAATTTAATATATATTTAAAATATAATATTAATAAATTAAATTATTTATTATACAAATATGTATATATATAATAAATAATATATTTTCTAAATTATTCTTGCTTTTCTATAATTACCTATTTGTAATTTTTTTAATTAAATAATTTTATGTGTCAAATTAATAGAATTTCAAATAAATAATATATTTTTTACTAAACAAGTAATATATACATACTATTTTTTAGCCTTATTTTTACAATCACATATTTTGTATTCTCTCTTAATATATATTTGTTTTTATTTATAATAATTAGGTAATTATACATGTCAAACTAATAAAGCTTTTAATTACTTATTTACCAAATAATTAATTTGATAAATGCTAATACTATCATTTTAAATAAGTTATGAGTTGAAAAATCACTTAAACAAATTATAAAACCAAAATTAATCATATATATTTATTTCATTGAATTGGTTATTTAAATAGATGTCACAAAATATAACTTCACTAATATTTGAAAATTATCTCATCCCTTATTAGTGTAAATTTTTATAGAAAAAATTTGCTTGTATTAAGTGTATATATTTAATAATAAAAATGGAAAACTTATGAATATCTTTATACTCAAAAAAAAATAAAAAGGTGTTACATAATTTGTATTGACATTTATTGTCCATTATTTAAATTGTCATTCATCTATTAGTTAAATGTACGAAAAAAAATTATTAAAAATATTAAAATTAAATATGATTTTTAAATATATCTCAAATTTTGCTTTATAAATAAAATGCATAAATTTATTTTTCCTTTTAAATTCATTCTCCAGTCAAATGTTAACTCTATCAACTTTTTTATTGCTTTAATCAAATCTAAAATTAATTTTTAGTTCTAATTAAAATAATCTTTTTTCATACTATTTAAGTCTAATTTTAATCAATATAATTTTTTATTTTATATTAATAAAAATAATTTATAATTTTAAAAATAATAAAAATTAATTTTCAAAAAATTTTAAAAATAAAATAAAAAAATTTCTTTTTTTCCTTCAATTTAGTAGAGATAGATTTTTAACAGTTTATTTTGCACCCGATAGCAATTTGAAGATACAAAAAATCAAGTGAGTACTTAAGGATATGATGTAGATGAATTATCACCATATATTCATAAAATCAAGGTACCAATCTCACTGTCTATCATTCGTTCTCTTATATTTGATCTTAAATTTTATTTTTTTTTGTTAAAAATTATTATCACTCTATTCACTATCTTTTAGGACTCTAAATGGAAACTAATAACTAGTATTAAAGCCAAGCTTTGTCAAAGACGTCAACATATAAACAAGCATTATGAGAAAAACGCTAATTATCGACAGAAAAATCTATCGATAATAGCATCGATTTTATCAGTAAAGTGAACTTATCGACGAACATAATTCATTGAAGGAGATGGTCGGTAACACATTTTTGACGGAATAATAAATTTGTTAGCAAATTTATCTGACGAATTTGGAATAAAAAATTCGTCGGTAGTGGTGATAAAAAACAGTCAGTTATCACCAATGAAATTTTTCGTCACCATTTTCATCGGTAAATCTAGCCATTCCATCAGTAATCTAATAATTTAAAATATTTTTTGAATTGTTTAAATTATGTCGGTAATCCATCAAAATATTTACAATAAATTATGTGTTATTGATTTTTTCATCGATAATACATTAGTAACTTTTTTGGTGAATTTTTTATTTTAAAATAATTTTAAATTTAATTCTTATTATAAATTTTATATATTTAATATAACTATAAAATATTTTTTATATTTTATATTTTATATATATATATATATATATATATATATATATGAAACATATAAAATTCACAAAATAATAGTAAAAATACAACCAATATATATATATATACACACACACACACACACATAAAAGTCAAAGTTTAATACAAAAAACTATAAATCTAACTATAATCTTTTGTTGTGTCCTCCTAATCGAGCAAACAATCATCAACATCAAAGGCAATAGGATCAAATGTAAGAGGAGCAACAGAGGGAGGAGCAGCAACAAGAGCCTAAGTAGTGGTAGTGAGAGTCTGAACAAGAGCTGAAACGGGTGGCATAGGCATCTACAGATGAAATGGAAGAGGTATCCCAGTCTAATGGGACATGGTGTATAACTAATCCTCCATAGCTCACACATGTTCATCTACAGACTGGACATGGGCGTGATAGGATGTGATCCTCTCATTTATTCGTCTCCCAACTTCTTGTTACAAGTCATTGAAGGAAGATGGTGGGCCAGAAGAGTCGAAACTTAAGGAATCAACAAAAAAATGAGGGACCTGATCACATATGCCATAGATCTGCCCCTTCACCCGACCTTTCATTACCAGTGGAAAAACCTTGCACTCGTCCACCTAACGAGACACATTAGATTCTAGAGCGGGCTGCAACAGCTGGTCACACTGTCTATTGATATCACCCTGCATTTTGTAAAGTATGAGTGATTATCATAATAGTAAATGAAAAAAATTAAAAGTAGAATCAGTAAGTTATGACTTACATGACTATTCCTCTAGCGTATATCAACAAAGGTTTACATGTCATGTTGTTTCATGTCTATATATATGAAGAGATTGATAGATAAAACATCTCGTCTCAACTGCTGAGTCTGTTATTAAGTTAATGAAAAAGAAGAAATTAAAAAAAAAACTTATTTAGGAATATGAAAAAAGTTATTTAAAAAATTGAAATACACTTAATTACCAGCAATTTCGCATGCTTTAAATGGGGTATATACCACCTTTTACTGTGTGCCTAGATGGAGCTAAGCCAGGACCTCCTTTTTCTATCCTCTTATTGAGGCTGGTTTGGCGAGACATATCTTGAAAATGGAAAGAACTCCACTGCGTATGCAAGTGATCCCAGGCCTTATTAAGTACCTAAGTTTCCTCGCCTTTGTTCTTCAAATCATGAAGCATATCCTTGTATTTGAAAGCAACCTTCTTAAATAAGGTTGTTTGAACCAAGATGTTGATCGTTTGGTCCCACTGAAATTGTTTTTGTAATAATAATAAAGATAAAAATTAATAATTATTAAATAAATAAATTTAATTTTTATAATATTTGACTCTAAATTGAAAATATTATATAACCTGAACTCCTAGTATAAGGTTTTCACTGACTATGGTACCTTATTCCAGTTGTAGCCATCTATATAAATCTTTTGCTTAACAATTTTTTCGCCTGAATCTTTCCCTTTTTCTATCCTCTTATTGAGGCTGGCCTGGTGAGACATAGCTTGAGAATGGAAGAACTCCACTAGGTATATTAGTGATCCTAGGCCTTATTAAGCACCCAAGTTTCTTTGCCCTTGTGTTTCAAATCATGAAGTATATCCTTGTATTTGAAAGCAACCTTCTTAAAAAAGGCTGTATGAACCAAAAAGTCGATTATTTAGTCCTACTGAAACTGCTTCTGTAATTAAAGATAATAATTAATAATTAATAAATAAACAAATTTAATTTTTATACTATTTGACTCTAAATTGAAAATATTATATACTTTGAACTCCTACTATAAGGTCTTCACGAACTATGGTACCTTATTTCAGTTGTAGCCATCTATATGAATCTTCTGCTTAAAGATTTTTCAGCATGCATAAAAGCATCTATCAAACGGATGCAAGCTAAAAAAAATTAAAATAAGAAAATATTTAATGTGACAATTATTAAATATTGAATGACATAAATGGAAAAAAATAATTAAAGCATATCTCTCATGCTATGAAGAACTTTGTTGTTGTAACTCAAGAGTAGACATTGTATAAGAATCATCAGGATTCGTCAGCATAAATCACCCTTTGGATAAGGAAGGATTTGATGGCGTTAACAGAGTAGAAGGAGTTGGAGATGTAGTTGGAAGAGTCAGAAGAAGATGGACCAGAAGAAAGAGTGGAAGATGTAGGCGAAGTTGTAGTGGACTACAATGTAGGCATCATGCAGTAGAACTTGATGGAGGAAATGGTGGCTAAGGCAGCATGTGATCACGGTTATGTCCTTTACTTATTGTATCACCTCGATATGGTGTACCCAACTCACTAAGTATATGGCGTGTGATATATATATATATATATGAATACAATTCATAAGTGTACAAATATCTAACTTAAAGGAGAAAGTTATAACTCAAAATCATCATACTTTATATTATTTTTAGACATTATATCTTCTGATGATTCAAATTTTGATTCCCGCTAATTATTTATAATAATAATATAATAATATAATTCTAATATTAATCGAATACAAAATCAACATGTAAGAATAAAAAATTTCATTGTTGATCCATTAGAGATTTTTGGGAAAAAATTAATAAAAACATACCGATAGATAGGTTGACACCAAGATTCCCACGTGACTTTTATCATTCCTTTCCTTGGCAATTTTGTCGATAAATATTAGCGCCATCTTTGCCTATGAAATATTTTCATTGGCAATTTTTGATAATATTATCAGTAATACATCATAATCTATTCATTTTCATTAACCTTTTTATTCTGTCATTGACCATCGAAAATTACTAACGACATTGAGTTCGTTGATAATCTCCATCGCTATTATTGCTTTTTCTTATAGTGAGGTACATAATCAATATCTTAACAATTTCTTTTCTCAATGTTGCTATCACTTGCTTTTTATCATCACCTTTAAGCTCTCAACCGACACGATTCTAATTTAATATCGGAGTGCTTGTGAAACGCACAGCCTCATAACTTACTCTTATAGTCTTCTTATAGGGTCATTTTTACCAACTTGTGATCCAGGACAATGAATTATTATTATTATGAAATAAAAAATTTTCTATTTTATATGGATTCAAATGGAGTCCCATCTATATTTTTATATATAGTATAAAGACTTAAAAATGCAACTTTACAAAAATCATGGGCTGACACGTACGATTGTGAATTGAGTGCCAAAAAGAATTCTTCTTCTCCGAATTAACCAAAAAACGTCCTTGAAAAGTCCATAAAAAGAGCTCCTAAAGAAAATCTTATATATATATATATATATAAAGCAGGACAAATGTTTCCAAATTTTGCCAATGGCATCCTAAGTATATAATAATTGGCGTCTCTCCTTCAAATGACATCCTATTATAATATCCCATGCTATAAATTATATGATTGAATTAATTCACATATATTAATTAAATACTATTAATGATCATTATTTAAAATTTATTAACAATTATAATATTTAAAATACTACATTAATGACAAATGCATTTATTTACAAGTAATCTAGGTAGCGCGGGAACAGAAAATGCTGAAAATGGACACAATCAAATAATATTTTTTAAAAATATAGGAAACAAAGCATGAGAAAAATGTGTAAATATAAAAAAATATAGAGGCATATTTATAAATATTTTTTCCTTACATATAATAAATATTGAAGTAACTAATTATGATATCATATAAAAAATAATATTAAAGATAATTATTTAAATCAATATTAACTATAAAAAAATAAATGAGATGATAATAATCAATTGAATATTTAAAAATAAATATTAATTGTTCATAAATTTCATAGCAAAATTAATAGTAGAAAAGAAATGTGTTTCTAAAGTGGAAATACATTTCTTAATTTTTCTATTTTACAATTTGTGCTTTGATTTCTTATTTTCACTAAACACTTAATATCGAATATCGTGACGTTTTGTCTACTCCTTTTTTTTGTTTCCATATTCATAATGAATTAAAATTAGTTACTTATTTCAATTATTTTTTTTCTTTTTAATAGGAGACAATTTGTAAAAAAAATGTCAACAATAATCCTTAATCGATAATTGAAATTCTAAGAAAGATTACTAAATAATCAAAGTGAGGGTATCAATATTCTAAGATATCGATCTCAAAAATAGAAGTTTCAATAGAACCGAGATAGTTTTTCTTGACTAAATGATAACACAACTATATTTTTAACTATAAATTAATGACAATTAAATTCATTCATAATTTATGTCACAAATTTTATCATAAATTATTTAAATCTCCAAAAATGTAACTAATTATCACTATTTAAACTAATTATCAATTACAATATTTAAAATATCATATTAATGTCAAATACATCTATTCATAAATTATGTCAAATATTATTTTAGTTTTCTATACTTTAATACTCAATGTGAATCCATTTAAAAATTTAATGATATTTATAGCATATTAATGGACATATACTCTATATAAAGGCCTATTGGTGAAAAAAATCAAATCGTTTGTGTGTTTTGACAATTATATTTAATTTTTTAATTTTGACAAATTTTGCCAATTTTGCCAATTTTGCAAAGGTTTTGGCAATTATAGCTAATTTTTTATTTTGATCAAAATTAGATACATAATTCTTGACATATTATCCATCTAAAATTGAATTTTAAAAATGATGTATTTAATGAGTCCTATTAGGTTTAAAATTCAATCTTATATACATGATATGCGATGGATCATGTCATCTAATTTTGACCCAAATCTCAAATTGGTCATAATTGTCATAACCTTTGTAAAATTGGTTAAATTTGCTAAAATTAGAAGAATTGGATATAATTGTCAAAACTTGCAAAGGTTTAGATTTTTTTACCAATAAACCCTATATAAAATATAAAATTTATGAAGAAAATTATACTTATTTATCCTTTTTACTTCATATTTTTTGGTTTGGTAACATGTATATCTAATATCATGAGATTTTATCTACTCTACTTCTTTGACTTCCATTTTCACAATCAATCAAAATTATATACTTATTTCAATTATCTATTTTCATTTTTAATAGGAGATGATTTGAAAAAAAAATCAATAATACTATCTAATTGAGAATTTGAATTCTGACAATGATTAATAGAGAATCAAGGTGAAGATCAAGATTTTGTGATATTAGTTTCAAAAACCGAAACCTCAACAGCATCGAAATGGTTCTTTTTGATGATAAGGTAATACAACCATTTTTTTAACTGTAGAAGTTGAAAAGTCAGTATGACATTTTCATTTATTATTTTATCCTATATTAATTTCCTTCCTAATTTCAATGTAAGCAAACTATATTCTTAATAACATAAAAAAAATGTAGCAACTTAATTTTGAGAATCGTTGAAAGAAGGCATGATTTATTTTGATTAGACATTTTAGTGTAGTTCATAATATATTATCACTTTTTTAAGAAAAACAATTGTTAAATAAGTAAACCATTTAATATAATATATACATGTAATTTAATTAATGATAAATCAATATTTTATATAACTTTCTTTTTTCATTATCAAATAATAAAACAAATATATCTTTATTAAAATAATAATAATAATAATAAATATTAATGTACCGTTTTAATTACAAGATATAAGCCTAATCATTTAAATTGAAAAGATTTCAATACATAAAAAATATATAAAATGAAAATTTTAATTTTATTAAAAACGCACAATCTAAAAAAAATCAATCAAATCAAATCAAAAAATTAATTGATGTCTCAAAGAACAAAAGTATTGAAATAAAATATATAAATAATATAACTAAAAGATCAAATGATATGTCCATAAAAAATAAAAATAAAAATAATAAAAGTACTGTTAAACTATATAATTAATGAAAAAACTCATGCATGCTATTTATAATAAAATTAAGAAGAAAACAGGAGAAGAATATATACAATAAATACTTATGAAAAAATAAATATTATATAGTTTAATATATTATTCAAATAATAATTAAAATTTCTTACTCTACCAAACTCATGCATCGTACAAACATAAAAACTAGTATGTATATAAAATAGGCCAAATATTCCCAAAATTTACCAAGTGACATCCTAAATATATGACAAGTGGCATTTCTACTTGAAATGACATCCTAAGCATATGACAAATGATATCTCATTCTAAGATTTAATGTCATAAATTATATGATTGAATTAATTCACATATATTAATTAAATTTTATCATTAACTATGTCATAAATTATATTATTGAATTCATTCATAAACTAAGGCAGCATAAATTATATGATAAATATAATTATTTATGACAATTTAAATTTTTTGACAGTTACAACTAAGATATTCAAAGGTTTTGACCCACATGAAATATTAAACTTTGAAATTGTGTTGATAATTAAAATTTTAATTACACATATGTGATATCTACACAGCGAATGTTAACATCTATGGATGTAATCAAGATACTCAAAGATTTTGATCCAAGACAGTAATTGTACACAATCAATTGAATATATGTAATCTAATCAGTCTAATATATATATATATATATATTTGCGTGTGTATTATCACAATTTAAATTTTGATCATTTAATGTCTTCAATATTGACCGTTACAATATTTAAAGTACCTTATTATTGTTAAATATATTTATTCACAAATAATGTCATAAATTATTTGTATCACTGCACTTTAATGCTCACTGTGAATATGGTAAATATCGAGTCCTTAGTCAATTTTAAAATTTAATGTCATCTACAATATATTTATAAACAAAAATTGTATATGTAGTATCTATTTAAATAAGGAAACTATAGTCACTTTTCCTTTATACTTCTCCTTTTCTTATTTCACTATATTGTAGTTTCAAATCCTATTATCTCCACGTGCCTTATATCCAATGTCATGAGGTTTTATTTATTCTCTTTTTTGGATTTCCATGTTCATAATGAATAAAAAGTTGTAACTTATTGTGTTTATTTTTTCATTTCTTAATTGGAGACGACTTGCAAAAAAGGAGGCAACAATACTCTTTAATAAAAAATTCAAACTCAGATAAGAATGACTAGAGAATCAAGGTAAGAGTGTTGAGATTATGAGATATGATTTTTAAGAATCAGAATTTCAACAGTACTAAGATAGTTCTCCTTGATGAAAATGTAACACAAGTACATTTTTACTATAAAAGTTGAGAAATAAGGATCACACTTTTATTTATTATTTTATCCTATATTAATTTCCTACATAGATTCATTATAGGCAAACTACATTCATGTCGTCCTGGAGAAGAATGTGGCTATACAATTTCGAGAATTGATAAAAGAAGCCAAAATTTATTTAATCAAACATTTCAGCAACTTTATCATATTATTAGGGACAACAAATACATTATCAGTTTTTTAAGAAAAACTATTGTTAAGTAAGTGATGATAATAATTCAATTTCAAGACATAGATTTGATCTTTTGAATTTTGAAAATCTGAATCAAATGTGTGATAAGAATTATGTCCTCACATGTAATATGAATTTACTATTTTGAATCTCCTATAAAATTTAAAGCTACATAATTTACCACATATTTAAATACAATGTATATGTTGCAGACATTATTAGATTGCCAATCGGATAAATTGAAATTCAAAGACTTCCAGTGCTAACCCGATTGATAAATTAGTTTTGAGCTCTAAGATTTAATGTCCTACTAAACTCAATATAGTGTTTAAACTTCACTCAATATTAAATTTTTTAATATAATTCTTAATAAATTATTTTAACACATTAAATTAACAGTCTCAATTTTAATTACGAGTTATAATATTTTAATAATTGTCAGTTACAATATTTTAAATGCAAATGTTACTCATCAATGACAATTAAATTCATTCATTCATAAATTAAACTGTAAATTATATCATAAATTGTTTTATTCTCTAAAAATATAACTATAAATTATGTTATAAATTATATCATAAATTTTTAAACCTCCAAAATGTAACTAATGATCGCTATTTAAAATTTAATTACGGTTATAATATTTAAAATATCACATTAATGTTAAATACATTTATTTATCAATTCTATCATAAATTATTTTATTTCCTACACTTTAATGTTCAATATGAATATGAAAAATATTGATTCTTTAGTCCATTTAAAAATTAATGATATTTATAACATATTTATTGACATATACTCTATATAAAGTACAAATTTAATGAAAAAAACTATATTCACTTATCATTTTTACTTCACCTTTTTTATTTTATAATTTGTGCTTTGGATTTCTAATTTCACAAAATGTATTATGTCAAATATCATGAGATTTTATCTACTCCATTGTTTGGCTTCTATATTTATAATGAATTAAAATCAAAATTGATTACTTATTTTAATTATTTATTGTCATACTTAATAGAAGACAACTTGACAAAAAAAAAAGCTAACAATACTCTTTAATTGAGAATTTAAATTGAGACAAAGATGACTAAAGAATTAAATTGAGAGTGTCGAGATTTTGGGACATCAATTTCAAAATTAAAAGTTTTAATAGACTTGAGATTGTTTTTCTTGATGAGAAAGTAAAATAACTATATTTTTAACTAAAAAATTAGAAAAATAAGTAGAACACTTTTATTTGTTATTTTATTCAATTAATTTCTTTCCTAACTTCAACATATGCAAACTACATTCATGTCACTCTAAAGAAAAATATAATAACTCAATTTTGAGAATTGTTGAAAAAGATGGAATAGAAAAATATTAATTAAATCAAATAAAAATTAATTTATACCTCAAAAAACAAAAACATTGAAATAAAAATATACAAATCACATAAATAAAAAATCAAATAATATTTTCATAAAAATAAAATAAACAAAAAGAATAAAAATGACATTAAACTATTTAACTAACAAGGCAAATTCATATATTATATTTACAATAGAATTAAAAAGAAAATAAGAGAACAATATATACAATAAACATTTACCAAAAAAAGCAAAATATAAATATTATATATCTCAATATATTACTCAAATAATAATAATAATTCAATTAAAACTTTTTACTCTACCAAACCTGTGCATTACACATGCATCAAGCTAGTATATCAATATGGTAAGAACAAATATACCAGTAGACATTTGTGAATTTTGTAATTAGTAGTTACAATATATACACATTAAAAACCCAACATATTTAAATATGTAAACTGAGTTAGATAAAGGATTAATTTGTTTTTTAAATTCATTACAAATAATTATATCATAGAAGTGACAATAAGCAGAGATTTTCCACCAATATGGGGATTCGTCCCCTATAAAATAGAAAGTTTTCAGTCTTTTTATCTCTACATAGTGAGAGGTAAGGAATACACTTTTGCCCTACAGTCAGTCCCTATGAGGATTCAAATCTTCATGGAGATTAAAAAATGACATATTTTTTAAATTTACATTTATCACACACACACACACATTTATTTTATAGTTTGATAAATAGATATAAATATTTTTTAAAAAAAATTGCCTATGGAAAATCTCTAAGGGGGCGAAAATGGAGAATGTCTTCTCGACCCCACTCTCACTCAATTGTCATTCCTGCAATATAAATCTAAATTAATTTGTTCATCCAATTTAACTATTAATATAAGACATTTAGACTAACAAAGTCCAAATTTATACTTTAATTATGCTTGCAAATCATGATAAAAATAAATAATTAAAATTAATAAAAAAGCAAATCTATTAAGGCTTTTTTTCTTTATTCCTTAGCAGTGCAATTTAACAAATATATTCGGTGAATAGTAGATAAAAAAAAACTTGATAAAATTTTACTTGTGCTTATTTATGAATTTAATGAATAAGTTTTAACAATAAATTTAAAACTCGGTTGATAAATGCATGAACATAAACACATATGAGTTTGGCTCTTTACTCATTGAACATGTTGATATAACGTTTATAAAAATATTCACTCTACAGCTTATTTAAGACTCTTTTATATTCATTTATCTGTGATAATAGTTTACCAATTAATTAACTTTAGCTTGAAAAATTAATAATTTTACCAATAAATAAAATCAAAATTTAATTTTATGTTATAATAAATCATCAAATATTTAAAAATAATTAATCTTATAGTATATTATCGAATATTTAAAATAATTATCACCAAATACAAAATAAAATTATATATTATATCTATAATATTATATAAATATAAATAAAAAATTTAGTTAACCAATATAATAACTTGATAAAAAATGAGAGATATGGAAACTTTATCTTATACTTATTTATATATCTATTATATATTATATGTTATACTTATTTATATATCTATTATACATTGAAAAATGACATAAAATTCAATCTCTTTTCAGCTCCTTTCCTTCTCTTCTCACCATATAGACATTATTGTTTTAGTTGATAAACAATGGAGGCTTATGGATATATATGGATGGCCTTTCGAGGATCAAAAAAAGCTTACCTAGGAGCTGATTAGGAGTTTAAAAAATCACATTTGTCTTCCATGGCTAATGATGGGTGATTTTAACGATATTCTTTATAGCTTTGAGGAAGATGATGGTAATCCTCGACCTATTTCAAATATGATGGCCTTCTAGGAGGCTTTAGATTTTTGCAACTTAGATGATCTCAGATACGGTGGGCTCAACTTTAATTGGAGTAATGTTCAAATGGGGTTTGCCAATATTCAGGAAAGATTGGATAAGTGTGTGGGTACTTCAGATTGGATGGCTCTCTATCTGGATTATAATATTTCTGTCTTAAGTCGAATGTGCTCATATCATTCTCCTATTCTTATCTTGCTCACGAAAGCAGCCCCTGGTCAAAGAAAACGCAAGCAAATCTTTCGTTTTGAGGAGATGTGGCTTAGCGAGGAATCCTATAGATCAGAAGTAGCCAATGCTTGGAGTAATTTTGAATTGGGTAATGAAAGTGTTGATAAGAAGTTACAACGATGTGGTGATACACTTTAGGCTTGGAATTTTACCACATTCAAAAATTTGAAGAGAGAGCTAGCAAAAGCTAATCGAGAGCTTGCCATGCTTCAATCTAGAACTCAATTAGAAGATGTACAGAACTAATATGCAGGGAAGAGCTCATGTGGAAACAAAGATCTAGAATTGCATAGCTTAAGAAGGGTGATCGAAATTCCTCTTTTTTCACAACAAATGCAACCATAGGAAAAAAAGGAATACGATTACGAGGGTTAAGAATGTGTATGGGACTAGGAAGGTTGAGGAGAAGGATATAGCAACAGTTTTCAATAAATATTTTATTGAATTATTCTCCACTTTGACATTCCAATGAAGGTTACTCCCAAAATGAATGTTGTCTTTACCGCGAAATTTACTAAAGAATAGGTATTGGCTGCCTTAAAACAAGTTCATCTAACGAAAACACCAGGTCCCAACGGTGTGCCCAGACTTTTTTATAAATCTTTTTGGCATATTGTTCAGTCTGTCATTTTATCTATGGTGCTGAATGTGGTTAATGATAATGTTGACCCATCTATTATCAATTCCACTTTTATAACTCTGATCCCTAAAACTAAGTCTCCCAGCTCACCTAAAGATTATAGACCTATTAGCTTTTGTAATGTCATTTTTAAATTAATTACAAAGACCATTGCAAACAGGCTAAAACCTTTCCTTTTTGATATCATTCATGAGTGTCAGTCTGCATTTACTCCTGGTAGAATGATCACAGATAATGCCCTCCTTGCTTTTGAGATTTTCCACCATATAAAAAATAAAAAGAAAGGAAAAAAGGGTCTTTTTGCACTTAAATTAGATATGAGCAAGGCTTACCATAGAGTTAAATGGATTTTTCTTGAGAATATTACGCTTAAGTTGGGGTTTGAGTCATCATTTATTTCTCTTATAATATATTGTGTGCGAACAATATCTTACTCAATTTTATTTAATGGGTAAGCCTAGTCTCCTTTTGCTCGATGGTGAGGTCTCGGACAGGGTGACCTACTGTCACCCTATTTATTTTTATTTTGTACTGAATTTTTATCATATTCATTACATAAAGCTAATGTGGTTTGAGAGTATCATGGTGTAAAAATTTACAGGTCGACTCCATCTATTTCTCACCTCTTTTTTACAAATGATAATATCCTTTTTGGAAGAGTCTCTCTAGTTGAAAAATCTAAAATTTTTTATTTACTTAAACTTTACGAGCTACATTTAGGGTAGCAAATTAATTTTGGAGAAGTCAGAAATTAGCTTTAGCAGTAATGTTTCAGAGTCTCTCATCTATTGCTGACAAAATTGCGGTGAACGTAGTGGTTGCTTATTCTAGATATCTCAAATTGCGTACCATTATTCGAAAATCCAAGAGAATGGTCTTCAATTTATTAGAATTAAAGATATGGGCCAAAATAAGAGGTTGGAAGGATAAAAGTTTATATAAAGCAAGCAAGGAAATTATGGTGAAAGCTGTTCTCCAAGCCATCCTAACCTATCTGATGAGTTGTTTTCTTATCCCAAATGCGATATGTGATAAAATTAATGGTCCGATTTTAAATTTTTGGTGGGATAGCCTTGAACAAGAACGTCGAATTCATTAGGTAGCTTGGGAAACTTTGACTATGTCCAAGAAAACAGGGGGAATGGGTTTTTGAGATACTCATTTGTTCAACCTTGCTCTTCTGGCAAAAAAAAAGTTGGAGGATCAACAAATCCGACTAGACCATGTTGGCAAAATCTCTTAAGGCTTGTTATAATCCTAGAAGTTTGATTATGGAAGCCACCATTGGATACTCACTAAGCTTTACATGGAGAAGTTTAAATGCAAATAAGTTCATTATAGAGCAAGGAATCCGCTGGTTGATAGAAGATGGTAACTCAGTTTATATTTTGGAAGGACCCGTGGTTGAAGGATCAACCAGATTTTAAAGTGCATGAGGTTCCTTAATTTTGGACCCGGTTTCAAAGGTTTCAGCCCTATTCTCTCTAGATGGCCTATCATGGAATCATTCTCTGGTGTAATCCATTTTCCCCTCAGCCATTTCTGCTCAAATCCTTGGTATACCACTCACCTTTTCCAAGCCCAGTGACAAGTTGATTTGGCACTACACAAAAGATGGAAAATTTTCAATTAGGAGTGGTTATTATGTTGCTTTGAATAAAAAGCTTGAAGAGTCAGTTTCATCGTTGGGAACTTAAGGTTTTATCAACCATTTGATGTGGCAAAAGATTTGGAAACTTAATGTGGCCCCGAAGGTGCGAAATTTCTTATGGTAGTTATGTCATCAAGCTCTCCCAGTTAGAAGAAAACTCATTCATTGAGGTGTCTCTATTTCCCCAATTTGTCCCACCTGCAATTCAGATGTTGAGACATTAGAGCATTGCTTCAGGGATTGTGCAAAGGCGAAAAAGGTATGGGTTATTGAGGAAATTTATATCAACCAGGATGAGAGTGGTCTTGATATATTTGGTTGGCTACCTAGAAAGTTAGAGGGGTTAGATGGTTTGCGGGCTGCAAAATTGTCCATGATTATTTGTGCGATATGGTATAATCGCAAAATGCTTTGTTTCCATGGAAAGCTATTTGAAGAAAACAAGGTCATTCAAGTTGCACTATCTTGTCTCCAAGATTATCATAAAGCTGTTAGTAATTCAATTATTAGAGTGCATTCTTCCTCTTCGGATGTTTCGTGGATCCCTCCCACACGTAACCGGGTATAAGTTGAATGTTGATGCAACTATTAGAGTGGTATTGGTGCTGGGGCTATTATTGGATTAGCTTGCTCATTTATTTCAAGGTGCGTTATAGCTAAAATGCATGCTCTCATTTTTTGCCTTCAATTTGCTCTTGATCTGCCGATAACTAGTTTAGAAGCCGAGTCAGATTGTTTAATGGTCGTGTAGTTTGCTAATGGACATCTCACGTCGGGTTTCTATTCAAATGTTTTAGCTAAGGACGTGTCTTCTCTTCAAAGCTTATTTTCTTTTGTTTATTGGTTATGGATTCCTCACACTGCCAATAAGGTGGAGCATGGTTTAGCTTAACACGCATTTTTTTTTTTACTGTTTTTCCTCTTTTCTTAGTCGAGGATATTCCTCCTCACTTAGCTCATATCGTTGTTTCTGATGTATTGAACTCTTAGTCTGTTATGAATTTCTCTGTTTCTCCAAAAAAACAAAAAAAAAAAAAAAAGAACGAATAGGAAGAATGTATGTATGGATAAATGGTGTAGATAAAAATACGAATTACGGAAGAATATATGCAGTGATGGAACCACACTGGGGGCGATGGGGCAAATGCACCCACTAGCCCTCCAACTTTCTTTGTTATAGTTAATGAAATTACATTCTATCTTATTAAGTTTTTTAAATTTGTCTTACAAAATAATTTTAGTATTCTTGTATTATTTTGTTAAGTTGATGTAAAAAAAACTTTACCGATTGATTTGATTAAAATTAAACTATTCATTTATATTTTATTATTTTAATAAATACTTAAATTTTTGAATTTAAGTTTATACATATATTTATTTTAAATTTATTTTAAATCCTTTTAACTTTTAGTATTTTATCTATTGATATCTATTATTCAATGTTGCTACTGAATTTATAAAATTTTTAATTTTCTACTCAATTAAGTTTCGACGGGTTCAGTCTCATTATCTCAAGATCATAAAATGAAATCACTATTGAATCAAAATTTATTAGCTAAAAATATAATTTAAACCTTAAAAATTTGATTTAATGATAATGAACTTGAGTAATATTATCACAAATTAACTAGTGATAGTTTAAAGATATATATAAAAAAAAAAAGTAACATTCATATGCATGTGTATCCTAAAAAGTTATTACTCATGTATGAGAATTTTATGTGCATATATATTTGTGTGTGAGCACGCACTTATGTGCGGTGTTGTGCGTGTGCGTGTGTGCACATGCACATGTGCATATATACACGTACAAATATTTATTTATATATATGTGTGTGTTTGCTCTCACTAATTAAAATTTTTGAATCCACCACTAAATATATGTATGGATAAAAAAGGATATGGTTAAAATTAATAATACTCCTATCCCAAATTTTTCAGTCCATTTTTTTTATACACATATTAAGAAAATGTAGGTAATATAATTAAAATAGTTGATCTTATATACTTTTTTCAAATATACCCTTACATTCACGTTAAAATAAACAATGATAAATATTCTTGGAATTGTTGATTCTTTAATGTAAAATTAAAGATAATTAATATTCCAAAATTACCTAATGTAAACCAAATAAATGGGGGAATATTGCTAGTTTTCTTGTTTGTTAATCATGGTAATAAGAATGGTCTTCTAATTTTAACTTAGTAATGGTTCTATTTTTTTTATTCTCCATATATACTTATAATGTCAAATTTTAATTTTTCAATAAGTACATTAAATATTTGATATTTATATATTTTTTATGACAATGCATTACGTAAAGGTATGATGGATCACCAGTAAATCAACTATAATATAAAAATGGAAAATAGACTATATTTTGGCATGGACAAAAAAGAAAATTTAGATTGAATTTTAAGACTGATGGAGTAATAAAATGATCCTTTAATTCTATTGATAAAAATTAAATATTTATTCAAAAATTTATATTAATTCTAATAAAAATATATTACCTTCGTTTCATAATAATAGATGTTTTAAAGGGATGCACACATATTAAGGAAACTATTCAATAGTTGCAATATTAGTTGAGATGGACAAATATATTTTCTAAACTTTATCACTATTCTCTCTCTTCCATATACTATCAACAATGTAATAAATGATGTGGAAGTTAGTAATGAGAATAAATTTGAAAAAAAATATTACAAATAATGCATAAACGTCATAAAACAATAGATAATATTTTTTTTCTAAAATATCTATTATTTGAAATATATGGAATATTTACTTATCAATTTGACTTTATATGTTTTTATTTCATATAGGAATTATCTCATTATAACTAATCCTAAACTCTTTAACTAGTTTTAACTTAAATTATTTATTTCATGTTCCAATACTTATAGACGTGTTTGAATTTCTTTGAGATTCATTTAGTATAACACTATTTTTATTCATCAAAAAAATTAAATATTTATTTTAATTTGATTTTCAAAATATATATTTAATTATTGATTTGACTTTGTGTGTTTTTACTTCAAGTCGAAATTATCTAATTATAAGTAATACTAAACCCTTTAAATAGTTATTAAGTATTAACTTAAAATTCATGAATTATATTAATCAAAGAAAACTATTATTGTATAGTATATTTTGTATTTTAATACTTATAAACATATAAAGATCTCTTTAAAATTTATTTTGTATAAAAGGTTTTTTTTGTGCACTTAATTGTAGGTGAGTAATTTTTCTAAATAAATTTATTTATTTTTTAATGGATATATTAACATTTATTTTTTTAGTGGATATACTCTAATATTTTCTTATAATTAGTTATTAAAGAAAAATATATCCCATCAAACTTAATCTAAACTTTTTTAGAACATGGATAAATGAAATATCTTTTTAAAACGTAAAAATTTTAAAAACAATAAATTTTCTTATAAAGAAAGATAATTTTAAATAAAAATTACATGTTCAATTTAAAACACGATTTAACTTTTGATTTTTCAAAAAAATATATTTACTTATTCGTTTGACTTTATATATTCCTATTATAAGTATGAATTATCTAATGATTATGTAATCCTCAATCCCTTTAAAAAGCTATATAATATTAACTCAGAACTCATAAATTATATTAATGAAAGAAAACATTGTTGTATAATCTACTTTATAGCATATGTATGGACAATAAATAATGTGATTAAAATTACTACTGACAAAATTATCTTCTAATTTTGTTGATAGAAACAAGTTAACATTCATTTTAAAATAGTCATATTTTAATTGAAATTTTCTAAAATATATATTTACTTATTGATTTAGCTTTATTTTTCCTACTTCAAGTAGGAATTACCTAATTATAACTAATTATAAATCCTTTTAGATAAGTATAAATTATTAACTTAAAACTAGTGAATATATATTAACAAAAAGAAAAATATTATTGTGTAGTTTATTTCATATTATAATACTTTTATGATTTTTTAAAAAAAATTCATTTATTCTAAAAATATATTTTTCATGCATCTAAACATAAATGAATAATTTTTCTCAATGCATATAATTAAATTTAAAGTTTTACTTTTTGAATGGGTACTTTGATATTTTTCTTATCATAAACAATTGAAGAAAAGTATATCTCCATCAAACCTGCTCTAAAAAATTTTATTTCTTTGAATATAAATAAATAAAATATCTTTTTCTGAAGAGAAATTTTAAAAATTATAAATTTTCTTACAAACAAAAATATTTTTAAATAATAAATTATATATGTTCAATTTAAAATACGATTTTAGTTCTCAATTTTGTTAAAAAAAATACATTTACTTAGTAGTTTGTCATTATGTGTTTCTGATTTAAGTAGTAATTGTCTAATTATAACAATTCTATACCCTTTTAACTAGTTATAAAATATTAATTTAAAACTTATAAATTATATTAATAAGAGAAAATATAATTATATATTTTATTTCATATTCTATAGACATGTAATTTCTTTAAAATTTATTTAATATAAAATATATTTTGTATGCAGTTATAAATAAGTGAATAATTCTTTAT
>CATIWR010068543.1:0-19146 GCA_949677035.1 Omphalea diandra | reverse complement strand
ATCATCACCTGCTGCTTTAATGTTACAATTATATAGCTAGTGTCTCATCTGATCAGTTAGTGAGTGGGTTGTGCATGAGTTTGGGAGAGGTGGCATTTTTGCGTATGGTTGCCATGCTCTAAAGAGTCAATACCAGGCACCCCTGGACCACATCAATGTGTTTGAAAACCTTTATTATGTTGGAATTTAACTCCATTTCTTTCAGTTGTATTTGCCCCAATTTCAATTTATATTGTTTAGGTGTTAGATTTAAATTCTTCTGGGGCACGTGAAAGTTTTATTTTGCAAAAATTATCCAAAACATAATATGGTATGGAAGTGGATTGACAAGTAATTGGTTCAACAACACAAAAGAACGCCCTTAGTGCATGCTATATCCTTATAAATGGAGGTTACAAAGGTGTAATGCAGGATCCTTTATATATTTGAATAACTCTTCATACTTTCCCACCAAGGATTAGAATGAAATTTTTACTATGTTATCATTTATTTTAAACTTGTTAATTCTATTATAAAATCAACTGAGTTGAATTGTGGCGCACTTGCAGACAGGATTATAGTGTTTGTCCTGTGTGTTTTTGTTTATACTATTGTGATTATCCTCCTCCTTAACGGATCAACACTAAATTTATCTCTTCTGCATAAGTTAACATGATAAAAGAACTGATGGCGTATCTTTGGGCAGATTCTTCAAACTTTTTTATTATATTTTTTTTGGCTGTTACTGCTCTTGAAAAGTTAACAAGCTACAGTTGTGATTCTGCCTTTTTGTGGATTAGATATTGTTCTTGACTAACTTGATATGTTTCATATAGAGCTGTTTATGAGGAACTTGGTAAATATGGAGACCTGGAGAATCAGCTTTTGTGCCGTGAGCGTGTTGAGGAGCTGGAACCAAGTATTCGATACTGCCGACACAAAATTGGCGAGTCGAATCTACGAACCTCTGACCTTTTACAAATTGGTGAGATGGAAGGTCCAGCACTGGACCTCTTCAAAGCTAAATTGGAGGTGAGACTGGTTGTTTTAGCAGGAATTCTAGCATCACACAAAAGCTTCTCCTCTCTCTCTCTCTATCTTTTTGGGTTTGTGGGGTGGGGGGGCTTGGTATTCAATTCAATTGGTTGATCATGTTCTCTTGTCTAGGGATGATAGGTATGGGTAAGGTAATGTTGTGTTATATCCTTACCCATACACATACGCATACCCATTTGGATAACAAATAGTAAACCTATCCCTATATCCATAAGGTTTTGGGTAACCCATTACTCAAATAGTTGCTAAAATATTTTCTAAAATATCTGTGTAAATTAAAGCATAAAGTATTTATAATCATATTTAACTAAAAGAATATATATTTTATCTAAAGAGGCCATATAGTAAAAAAATTAAATAAACACTATTAAAATGCTAAAAGAAAAATTGAACAATTCAAAAGTATCTCTAGTTCTTCAAATGCAATATATTATCATAATTAATAAGTTCAATTACATTATCAGTAACATTGTGCATCTAATTTGAAGAAAAAATATTGAAAATAATTGATATTATTTACATTGGTTAGGAGTATATGTGTATATGAGGCATGGATATGGGTTTGAGTATGAGTAAATTTGATAGTTTGTAAAGGGTATGGGTATGGTATGACTATATGTGTATATGACGCATGGATATGAGTTTGAGTATGACTAAATCTGATAGTTTGGATAGGGTATGGGTATGGTATGAGTAGGGTACTATATTTTCCAAACCCAATACTATTTTTCGGGTATGGATTTACTCATATCCATTAGTCAGTCAACTCGGGCATTATCTGATTTAACCAAGTAGGATTTGGGTGGATATGCACAGATAGCGTACAGATTGTCATCCCTACTCTTGTCGTTCTTTAGATTTCTTCAAAGCAGTTGACTTGTTGGCATGCTGGTTAATGATTTGAGCGTGAACAGTACTGCATTGCTGATCGCATAATTGATCCAATCCTTGAATTTATATTGGTCCAACTCCATTCAAGACTCGTTATGTTATTTACCACATATGGATGAGTTTATGTTCACTAATTTAGAAAAAAAAATGTATTAGCATTGGTGATTTCTGAATTTCTGACTTCGATACTTTCTACCCACTAAATTCTGATTATAGAATAGTTTGTAATATTTCTTTTCCTATTCATCATATATATATATATATACCTGGTTATGCAGGCTGTTATGGCTGAGGCAAGGTCCCAACAGGCAGCTTCCCTGACAGAGTTTCATTGGCTTGGTCACAAATTTCCAATATCCAATGCGAAAACTCGGGTTTCCATTTTAAAAGGTTGGTAGCTTGTTTATACTAGTAATGATTGGAGGGGAAGTAAACATTGTTCATAGTGCAACAATTTATCATTTGATATACGAATATCTTGTGTAACATTATCCTATCTTTTTTCTTTGTCCCTTTTCACTCATATCCTTTAATAACATAAGAACTAACATTCAGAGGTACCAAGGAGGTGCCACCCCTGGTACAAAAAATTACCTTTTATGAGAAAAAATTTAGAAAAAGAAAAAGAAGACAAGGGCAGTTCACATATCTTCAAAGTGTTATTCCCTAAACCAAAACTTTAAAGTTCTTATTACACCATTCATTTACTTTATGATATGCATTTCTTGCTACTTTGTTGACTAGTTGTGCATTATATTCTTATTTTTCAGTTGATTTTCAATCAAGTCTATTTAGCACTAAGCTTATTTGAGTTGAGTTGTATTTGATTTACATGGATATATAAAAAGCTTGTGACTATGGTCTTGACAATCACATGAGTCTGCTGTCCCCAAGAACTATAGGAAAATGCTGGTATTTGTCACACATGTATGTGCATTGTTATCTAAGAGCCTTGGTGTCTCATCTTTAAGTTATGATAGTAGAATTCAGTAATTTCATAAGTGAGGAATGAGTATATTTGTCTTTATGTTGCTATAATCAATGAAGTTTGTTTTGGAGGTTGTTATGTGCATATTATTTGAATGTCTTTATTTTTCCTCAATTTGTTCTTATTGTTAGCATAGATGCTCAAGTTCTGTTTATTGTTTGATGATCTCTTCAGCTCAAGAACTAGAGAAGGATTTGCATGGTCCTGCTGCAGATTCGCTACCAGCAGAGAAAAAACTTGTTATTTTTGACAAGATTTTTACTGCATATCATGAAGCTAGAAGCTCCATTCGCAGTGATTTGGTATTCAATTTCAGCCAGTATTGTCACTATACTTCATTGGTTGCTTGACTTGCTTCTGCTTTTATTGTTATAGTATCAAGTTGATATTTTCTACGTTTACTCAGTCTTTTAATTGGTTATTCCTTCCAATCTTTCAAACTTATATTCCTGAAACATTGCATTTTCTAGGTCAGTGCAGGCAATGCTGATAGTGTCAAAGATGAGTTAAGCGGCCTTGATAAAGCTGTTAATGCTGTACTAGGACAACGGACAATTGAGCGTAACCAGTTGTTGGTTAGCATTGCGAAGAGTAGACTTACTAGGCGCCGTGATGACAAAAATGAGAAAGTTACCAAGCCGGAGGATCTTGTTCGGTTATATGATCTTTTATTACAGGTTACAATGTTTATAGTATATAGTGATAACAATTTTTTCTTTGGAAAAAGAATGATTGAAGCTACTACTGCCAACTATGACATTAGTCCAGGTTAAGTAGCTAACAGTTTTACTCGTGTTATATTTGACAGAATACATCCGATCTTTCTGACTTAGTTAGTTCTGGAAGAGATACAAAACCTGAGGAAGTTGCATTTTCTGAAGACTGTGCACTTAGAAGTTTGGCTTTCCGAGCACAAAGGTTTGTACCAGAGTTTCTAATTTTTTAATTGGCCATGTATGACAATTTTTTCTGCCAGGTTCTTCTCAATGTGTTACTGTTTGCACTTCGCTGAGTACTTATTCTGTAATTTTCGCTTATGGCTTTTCCTCATTACTGATCTTTCTCAATATCATCATGTTATCTGTCATGTCCTTGCCATTTTGTTATATGTGAGTATATTTATGCTAATTTTTTCTCTCCCTAGAAAAAAGGTGCAGTATTATGAGTTATGTTTCTGGTTGAGGCTTAGACAAGGAGAATCATTAAAAGTATGCTTTGGCAAATGCCTTGCCGCAGTTTGCTTTCTGAAAGACTTTTTGAGCAATTTATCTATAAGGATGTGTATGTTGTCATTGGAAAAAAATTATATGGTTTTTTTTTCCTCCCTTTAGTTTAGCATTATTGTTGTTATCTGAAGAAAGGGAGTGGCTGTGCTTCTTGAGATGCCTCAGCAATCATGATTTCTTACTTAATCCTAACAGCAGTTTGGGTTCATAATCTTTAAGGCTTCCTGACTTCTTTGCAGGTGCTTCTACCTAGCAAAGTCTTACAGTTTGGCTGGGAAAAGAAACGAAGCATATGCATTATACTGCCGAGCTCGTTCTCTTGCTGATAATGCCTTACAGAAGTTTCAGTCTATTAACACTGATGAGGTGATTACCATAGAAAAATGAAAACAACTTTTTTGTGCGAGCATTCTTCATTACGTTCACTGAAAATCACTTAGTCAGTTTGTAGTATGGCTGCAGATATTCTACTTTCATGGTAAATTATCTACATAGAAGACATTGCAGTGCTTCATCGGTTTAGGATCATATTTGTGATATAACTTGTTCTATGTAATAGTTGATCATTTATTTTATGTCACAGATAATGATGAAAGAGCTGAAGACACTATACAATGAGTGCAGATCTTATAGTTGCATAGAGCATGCGTCAGGAATTATGGAGGAAGAGAAGGCTCCAGAAAATCTCTCGAAAAAAGTTTCCACAATATCGTTAAGTGGGGTTGATAAGAAGGTGCAATCTGAGCTTTTTTTCTATTACTTGAAAAAAAAAAAACCAAGCATCATTTACTTGTACTATACAATTGTGCAACAGAAAAGATCCTTAACTTACGGGAAAGTGGATAACGATTCCAATTTATCTTTTTTCATTTTCATCTTGTATCAATTATTATACACGAGTCGATTAACATTTGAAGCTCACATTGTGATACTTCCTGGCTAAAATAATGCTGAGGTTTAGTCTACTGGCTGATGTAATCTCTATTGATGCATTTTTTACTGTGGCTGATGTAATCTCTATTGATGCATTTTTTACTGTGAACTTATCAGTTTGTTTTTATCTTTGAAGTGCAAAACTTAGCATTTCTATTTCCCAAATGCTTGAGAACTGAACGTTAGGGGATTGTTTGCTTAAATGTCAGTTCCTAGTTTAGCAACTTAACTGCGTGGTCCTTCCTTGTGAATCAATGGGGTTAATGGGACCATATTTGATGCTCAGAAATACTGTGGTCTCTGGGGATGTAAACATTAATGTTCTTTTGCATGAGGATAAGCAAAATTATGGTTGCTATATATTTTAAGAGTAGCAGGTGGAAATTTTTATTAAGATTTCTGCTTTGGTGTTTTGGAAGTGGGACTTGTGAATGCTTTGTATTTATTCTTACTGGCTTCTTTTGAAACAGTTTCAAAAATTCAGGATAATTCTGAAGCATAACGAATTAAATAATGCAATAGTTGATCAGTGCATTATACATTGTAAATGGATTATTGGTGTGTTGTACTTTGTAAATGGGATTATTAGTATGTTACACTTTGTAATTGAGCTTGTAGGAATCCATTGCATTGATCTGTTACATATCTATTCTTGAAAATTTAAGTGGACTGCCTTGATCCACAAGTTTATCATACTTGTATTTAAGTAAAATATTATATATGTTCCTCCAACACAATTGCCTTACCTTGGTTTGAATGCTAATTTGATTTTGTCAGGTGGAGAAATTGCTTCTTGAGAAACTTGATGCCTATGAATCTGCAGTTGGAGATCCAAATGTGAAAGCTCCTCCTCGCATTGAAGCCTTCCCTCCTGCCTTCCAGTCGATACCTCGAAATCCTATCATTTTAGACCTTGCCTATAATTATATTGATTTCCCATCTCTAGAAAACAGAATGAAGAAGGACAAGAAAGGCTTCATAAGCAGGCTCTGGCGATGAAATCATAAGCAGGCTTTGGTGATTAAGTTCTTTAGGAGGTACTGATTAGTCGAACAAACCAGGGAAAAAACACTAAACGAATTCTTTGATGAGGTACTGGGGGCATCTGCTTCGTGGGCAGAAACTGAGATTTTAGACTACTTAGTTTACTTCCATGATGGTGTTTTTCTTGTGAATTTTGGGCAAATTTCAATGAACAAAAAATTGGAGTAGAGCAGAATGTTGATATTTTGGTTGCCTTAAAAGAGGAGGGAACAAACTAATAATTTGCACCAAAAATATTGGAATCTCTTGGCAAATTCGAAATATCAATTCGATAATTTACAGCTGGAATAGTCTGCAAAATTTTGAAATATCAGGATGTGGATGTATAATTTATATGTTTTGGTGGTTATGAATCCGGATTGGTCGGACTGATAAATTAAAAAAAATCAGTGATTTGGTTTGATTAAGATTAAAACTCAGATAGTTAAAAATCAGTTAAATTTTAAAAAAAAATTAGTCAAAATTAAAAAGAGAGTTAAATTTTACTGTTCAACTGAATTGTAACAAAATTTACAAATTTTTTAAAATTATACTTTTTAAGTTGAAGATTAAATAGTAAAAACAATTTTAAAATTATTCATTATATTATACTATTATTTTTAATGTTTAAAATATAATATAATATATATATATAAATTTTTTTTAAAAAAATATATACTATTAAATCAAATCAATTAAATCAATCAAACTGATTGAATAAAAAATCTGATTATGTTTTGATTCTTGTATATGAACTTTGATTCAATGAGAAATTAGAAAGCAAATTTTTTTTAAATTTCATTTTTCTTCATAAAAGATAATCGAGAATTTTAAAAGCAAGTTGAATTGGGAAAATTGAGAATACAAATTCAATCGAGCTAAAAACAAATAATAATAATAATAATGTAGTTTTTTTTTCAATGAATGATAGGAATTTTATAAAGAAAAGATTTAATTATGACCACTTATAAATTGATGAATAATTATAATTAATTTATAAGCAAAAGTAGTCAAAGCTTTAGAATATATTTTTAAAAAAAAAAGTGGTTGGTGTACCAGTTTAGATGTGTCATATTCTTCATATGTTTTAATTCTATTTATGTATTCTTGTTTTGCATTTTTATTATTCATATTTGCGTGTATATATATTAAAATAAAAGAAAATTATTTTTAAAATCTATAAAATTAAATTATTAATTTATATGAATTTATCTAATTTTTATTCAAATTATGATATTAATTTTATATAAATATAAATTATTTTTTAAAAAATATTATTTATAAAATCTTGTTAAATGAGTAATTTAACACAAAATTGTTTAAACTCTCTCTCTCTCTCTCTCTCTATATATATATATATATATAAAACAAACTATTCAATTTTTAAAATATAATATATTTAATAACTAAGGATGCAAAGGAGTTGAGCCTAGCCAAGTTTAATTACTTCAAGTTAGGTTCATTTATTAAACAAGTCTAAAATTTAGACTTGAACTTGATTTGTTTATTAATCGAAGTCAAATCGAGTTGAATACTACTACGGTTGTAGTATATTGCTCATGAGGTTAATCAAGCATTTGTCAAGCATAGATCTTTAACATGAAATTATAACTAAAATTTTTCACAAAGTTATAATGTTTATTTTAATATACTAAATAATATCTATATTTTTTAATTGTTTGTATACTAAAATATATAATATAATTTTAAGTATTATTTTATAATTATAAATTGTAGAAATTGAAAAATATAAGTAATTAAGTTTAACATTGTGTTTGGTATAAATAAATTCACATTTTGTGTATTTGATATAAATAAAAATTTATTTGAAATTTTATTCTATTAAATTCTTAAAATTGGTTATAACTAAACTAAATCCTATCAAATTTAATAGAATTTAGAAATAAATTCTAAAGTTGTAAAGTGTTTTTCATTATGATAAAAATATTTTTGTCAAAATATTTTTCACTTTTTTCTTTTTCTTTTTCTCTCTCATTTTTCTTTTTTCTCTCTCTCTCTTTCTTCTCTTTTTCTTGTATTTTTCATTTATAAATTTTTAAAAATAATGATAGTTTTGTAAAATAAAATATTTTATTGAATTCTACGCTTAAATCAAATATATAATTCATTTCATTTGAAATGAATTCCATTGTTATTTTATAGTATACTAAATATAGAAATTTATTTGCAAATGAATTCTATAAAAAATTCATTTGCAGAAAATGAATTTTAAGTTAAAACTAAACTAAATTTAAATGAGGCAAACAAACTCATAAATAAATATTACTAATATAACTAAGAATCTATTTAAAATAGATGACAGTTGATAGATGGTAATTAAGAGTGATGTGATATTAAGCATTTGATAAATTATGTCTAGTTATTAATGTCAATTCATAAATTGACTTAATATTTTATATATTAAATTAAATAAATTAAAATTAAAATAATAAAATAATATATTTTTCACATAAACTCATAAAGTATAATCAGTATATATATATATCATGTATTTTAATAATTAAAATATCCTATATATTATTTTTATAAAACTTATACAAAATAATTTAAAATAAATTTATTTTATATAAATAATTAAAATATGTAATTCGTAGTTAGTAGTTGAATAATAAATTTTAAAAATAATATTAGAGTAAAGATAATTATAATTTTTCTTTAATCATAACTATAAAAGTTCTTAAAAAAACTTTAAATAAAAGCTAATAAAAATAATAATTGATTGAAGTTGTATTCATTATCAACTGTTATTTTGTATGATTTATCAAACTGATATTTCTTAACTGTTATGCGAGAAATCCATATTTATTAGATATATCAAACACCCTTTTAAGTTATTAAAGAAGTTTATATTTTAGTATATAATTGAGTTACTAAATGAGTTCACTGCAAGTTTATAATGGGCTGAACAAATCACTGTTTAGATTTGACTCATTTATTAAATTAGTTTAAAAATTAGGCTTATAATCTTTTAGTTATTATATAAATAAGTTCAAAGGACTCAACCCTAATGGCAAAGATTGATTATATTATTATAATTAATTTAATAATGAAGGTGAAATATTAAATACTTTATAATTATTTTAATATTTTTCATATTATTATATAATAAAAAAGTAAAAAATTTTAAATTTTAAATTTTAAAAAATTAACAAAATATATATAATGGTAGTCAATATGAATAAAGTTTCAATTAAAAATAATAATTTTTTTTAATATTTTGACTCTCTCTCTTTATATATAAAAATTTATGTCTAAAAAGAGCCAAAGAAATATTGTCACTGTCTCTTACCCTTTTTTTTTCTGCCCTTACCAACAAGGTATCAGTCGTTTATTGATTCTTAAACCCATTCTTTGCTATGGAGGCTATCATTATTTATCTTCTCATTTAGTTACAGAGAAATTTGTTAGCTGTATAAAAGACATCTCTATAGATGCATGAATATTTTCTTTTATGTTGTATAATAAACACGGCCATCGAGGCTTGGGGAGGGTTGGTGCTCAGTTCATAATTGTTGGAGATATGAAAATGAGAATCAATCCCACATCAGACAAGAAAGAAAAGAATAAATAATATATAATTGAGGGGAGTCTGCAGTAAAATATCTTAAGTCCTTTGGTGGATGACAAACCTATATAAAGTCCAGCAATGGGCAAGTCCATATGAAGCTTAACAATATTTTAAATCCCATGTTGACGTCTATGAAGCCAAATTTGTCAACAATAATTTTGGCAATTTTCTTTCTCCATTAATCTAACTACTTTGTTTGTGTGTAAAAAAGAAAAAAGAAAAAAGCATAACAACTAAATTATTTTTTCCTGTTATAATATAAATTGATAAATTTAAAATCATTCATCAATATTTTTTTGATGAACCTGAACCAAGAAGTATAAATAATATATCTTTTATATTGTTTTTATTATGTAACATTTTTTTTTTGTGGCATTTCATGCAAACTTAGTATATTGATATTTTAATGTAAAAGTTTTAACTTTTAAAAGTTTACAAAATACTTCATTCACAATCAATTTTAGTTTTAAGGACTTTAGCTTATCTCTGCTCGATTCAGCAAGTTTATAAACCTATGCATGAATCTTGATCCCTTTAGGCAACTCTGTTGTTTTGTTGTGATCATTTTAGCAGGATATATGATACTAACAAGGTCATTTCTCATAAGGTCATGCCTCATGTAAGGGCACTCTTCTGTCCTTGAACCAGTAGATGCGAGATGCCTATCCTCGATACCTTGAAAGAAATTTGGTTGATCTGTTATTGATTTCAAGTTCCTTTCTCGATTCTTTGAAGTTCAATGAGATGAAAAACAACACTGCAAACAACAGACATATGAAGATGAAAGCAACTGAAACTTTATTAACACATCTGAAAACCTACATCTACAGAACTTGCATTAGAAATACAGAGCACCATCACCTGGACTTATAATATGCTAGGCAATTAATCAAATCCCCAACCTAAGAAGCTAGATGAAAATGGACTGCTTTTTATGTGAGTGATTATTGATAATCAAAATTCTATAAGGAATGTGCGGATTTCAATTGGAGCAAGTTCAACTACTAGTGTCACAGGATCTACAGTTCCTCCCCTAGCCACATTTGAATCTTTTCCGGAGCCTTCTACTTTCCAAACTAGCCGTTTCCACTCCATCTCAGCCCTTTCTTGGTTGGCAGATAAACTTGTCTCTGTTACTTTGTTTATCTAGTTGTCATGGAAGAGTGAAGTGAAGGATTCAGTAAATAAGCATTTTCCCAGATAAAAAAAAAAAAAAAAAAAAAAGGTTATCGTTCAGAGATTATTCTAATACCTGATTGTATAGGAACACCTTGTTCAATCTTACACTGGGCATAACTGACATATCCTTGCCTTCCCCAACCTTGCAATTAAAGTATCAAAAGAAATGAAAGACTTAGGTAACGGCTAAATCAGCAAGGGAAAAAAAAAATTGGCACAGTAGAATAGAGAACGAAGTCAGAACACATGAATTAAAAATCAGTCTAAAATCCTTAGGAAAATTCCTGCCGGTGTAATTAACGAGTGCATTCAGATCATTTGTTATTTCATACACAATTGGCCATCTTTGAATTGTCTTCCTTATAAGTTACCAAATTTTTCTGCAAAGAAAATTTTCATGCAAAAGCAAAACAAGAACCAAACAAGACATTTTTAAGCTGGTTAGTTGAACAAGATCCTAGAAAGAGACATATGAAAGAGAAAATGCAAATCCTGTTATAAATGAGCCAACTGAATCAGAACTTTTCCATTATCGTGTTCCTGCAGAATTACAGAAAAAGTAAACTCCTTAACTTGAAAATGCAAAATCCATGCATTTGCAATGCTCATCTTCAAAATAAACTAATGGCCAAAGATAAAAGATCAAAGAAACTTTCCCTTTTTTTTTGTTTGAGTTGCAATCCTGTTGTTGTTTCAATCAGAGAGCATAGAAAATAGATTCTCAAAACCGAGACAACATTTTTCATTTGCTAGGTAACAAGAAGTTTTAAAGGTGTCTTCAGAAACTTTTTTCCGAAGCAGTATGCCAAAAATGATTTCCAAACCTAAATATGCCAAAAATGATTTCCAAACCTAAATAGAGTTTAATGTTTCTGAGAAATGAAAGACATGTTAATACAGTAACCAAATAGTCCTAATTCAAATTCTCCCCCACATCCACCCCCCCACCCCTTCTCTCTCTCCCCCTTTTCAGCAAAAGTAACTTGTCCAACAAGGCAAGATATATATACATCTCAAGAGTTATTATTGCAATATTGTTCGGTAAAAAATTGGAGGGATCCATTGCAGAAAATGTTGTAACATGAGAGTTCGTCCAGTTGTCTCCATCCTGAAAAAGGAGGATATGCATGAATGAGTTTCAGATAGACCACAAAAGAACAAGAATGCTTCAATGTCTTCCTTTCACCTGATCTGCAAAGGCTAAGAGGAATGGAGAATATATCTCCTGACCATATGACCGACGCCACTTAGCACCCTCACCTAGAGGATCTATTCTAAAATAATACTTCCCCACAATCTGCAAACATATGTTCATCAAGATACATCACAAAATAAGTACACTACAATTCAAACTATCACTAAAATTTAAAAGCTATAATGATTCAGCATGTTCTTACAGTCAACCCTGTGCATTTATCAAGAACACAAACTGTTTCATTCAGTGCTTCTCCAACTCCACTAGAATCATCCTGAAGTAATCTCCTATAAGGAAGGAAAAAAACCTCATAATTAAAATTTCCAGGATATGTGGTATAATTTTCAAACAGGAATCAAAATTATGAAAAAAACAAGAAAGCACAAGCAGCAGGGGGAAAAAAGCAAAAGTACAAACCTGTGAAGCATTAGTTCCAATTGACCAACCTTAAAGCTCGATCTGCCAACAGATCTATCGACTAAGATAGAGAGCTCTGAACTATCATCTTTCATGTAAATTCGAAGATTAATCTGAATTGAGAATCAATTCCAGGTATTAGAGGAGAAAGTTAAATTATTTGCTCTATAGCATAGGGTGTATCCTCTATGACATGGTCTACATTCTTCTGGATCAAATTCCAGCATGCAAGTCATAAATTCTCTATTAAGTTCAAGGGAATGAAGCCCATTTGATATTAAAAATTGAAATCAGTTCATTCAAGAGATGTTCACATTATAGAACTTTTTTTTTCCATTTGTAAAAATTACACTGCAACTTAGAACAGCTGTTGAAATTAAACAGCAAACATACAGGGTAATAGTTTCCTGCAACACATTGATTCACTTGGAGGCCCCAATCTTTCCTGTAGTCTCGAATCTGCAAATCAATAAATTTCTCCAATCACATTCACAATAAAACAATTAGACATTGCTAGTAACATGTACCGGATAAAGGAAGGAACATGCATGCCCTTTCTATGAAATCATGGCCACTTGAATCTGTATAGAATGTTTTGTTGTTTTTGAGAGTTGTTGTGATCTTTGTAACAACCTCTTTGCCAATTCCATCATCAATTGGTATTGGCCCTACCTAAAATTTGAAAATTGTTAACAGAAAAATTTCATATATGAACCAATGGCTTTTTAAAAGATGTTGTTTACATTGGGAACAGAAAGAACCACTTACAGCGAACTCAACTTCAGCATGTTCTTCCTCCTTATACACTCTTGTTATCTGTTTATTGCATTGAAAGGTCAGTCAGATAGTATTCGAAAACATAATCTTTCAAAGCTGAGTATTCGATATAGGAGATACTACACACCAAGATTATGATTCTACATTTCTCCATCTTATGTAATGAAGAAACTTGAGACCTTCTAGCATCAACAAGAGAAATTACAATCCATTTTTGTATCCTAATGCTATGAGATAAACTACCTGATATATCCATGAATTGATTCTCTAGTGTATTTCATCCAATAAAGGTCCCCGCAAAACAGTGAAAATGACCAGAAATGTCATTAATCGTTTGAAAGTGACTATGAGCAAGTTAATATTTGGTCAAGCACTTGTAACAGTAGGATATGTGCTTCTTTGGAGTTGATGGGATATGTACCTCTTTGGAGTTGATGGGAAAGATGTAAGCTCCAGAGGTCTTCAACAAGTTAAACAAACAGTTACAAATAGTCATATGTGACCACACAAAAATAATGTACAGACCATAAAACAGTAACAGGAAGGAAAGGTGAGAAACTAATGATACCAGAGGTTCTAGGGAACAAAGACAATACCTGTAAATCATCGCTTCCATCATCTCTAGCATAATAGCTATATGATTGCTTCACAGATGCTTTGACCTTCAACTGTAGATTACAACATAGAAAACAGAGGAACATAAATGTTTAATTCTAGAAGTAACAGTAACAGAATACCGTGTTCCTTAACATTGTAGAGTAAATAATTTGAGTTAATATGATATTTTGGAAATGTGCATGAAAGTTAGAACAAATTTTACATACCGAGCTTCTGCTATTTATATACTGAGTAAGTTCTTCATTTCTCCCAGAATATACTAATTTTAAGTTCCCTGGTCCTATTTCAATTGCATCATTTTGAGTCACTCGTGTCTTGTATACTCTTTGCCTCTTTGAAACAGCAACTATATTCAGAGTAGATAAATGAGAGAACATATGTTTTGTATATGACGATGATATTTACCATGAGTTTAACACGGAGTTGCAGTTTTTAACTAGGATGATGAACATGCTAATTATAGACATTATGAGTTTCTAACTAGATGGATGTGCTGACTACAAATATGATAGGACTGTCATAACTTGCATGATATAGAGTACAAAAAATATAATATCTTCACTGATTCTTCCCAGTCACTCTTCGCCAGCTTGATAGTTTTTCAACCCGTATACACAAGCAATTCAATCAAACTAGAGGCCAAAGGTGTACTCCAAAATGGGATTTGAAATACAGCAACAGCCATGCTGACTTACATGTTTGGTGGTCGAGGTAGAACTGGAAATAATGTAAGTGCTGAAACCAAGAGGTGGAACAGATGCTGACAATGCCAGCCAGTACTTGGGAGTCACATAGGGGGAGCTACCCAAATATGCTAAAGAATGGTAGTTTCTTATAGCAATTGAGGCATCCAGCGGAGGCAAAAGTTCTGATTCATTTTCTTTTCCTTTAGAATCTTTGACATTAACATTTTCATTGATAACATGTACAAGGTCAGGTAGGGAAGGCAATGAGCATAGAAATTTAAAATTTTACAAAATGACGTGATCATTTATAAAGCAGAAAACATCATTGACTACATATAGACATACGTGCTGATACACAGACATAGTTACATACATTCATGCATATGTGGGTGCATGAATCAGTATGCATTTTATTCATGAAAATTTGGGGCTTTAAAGGCTACCAAAAGTAACATGTTTACACCGCATCTTTTCAAACTATTAGTAATAAACTAATAGCTAGAGGCCATACAATGTTTAAACAAAACCAAAAGGACTCACGGGTATTCTCATAACATTCTCTCTTTTCCACCCCAGAGAATTGTAGACAACAAGCATCTGTGGAAGAGAATTTCGTCAAGGATGATCTATTCCACGTGGTTTGTATACATAGATACATCCAAAACAAGATTTTGTTCACATATTCTGCCAACCAAGCGTTTACCATTTGATAGATCGACGTCGGAGGCAGGACAATAACTTCTATTCAGTAGAGGACACTGAAACAATGAAATGAAAGTACCAAAGGAAACAAAAAATCAGCATTTTTATTGATTATCCTTTCAGATAGAATACATTCATGTAATAATTTTTTTTAAAAAAATGTTGGCTAGGCTGGCAAGCGTTGGCCCAAAATCGCCGGCATCGTACGGAGAAGGAGAGAGTGGAGTCATTTCGGACTTGTTCTTTCGACTTCTTTTAAATTTTTTCTCTCTCTTAAACAGAGTAGCCGCTTTCGAACTTTTACTATCCACGTAAGCAGAAAATGTCGACAATCTGCAGACACCTCAGCAGCACTTGGCTATTGTGGTGCTATGCCATCAGACACGTCACCGCGCCGTCTGCCACATAGAGATATTTGCCACGTAAACGCAAAACATGTCATCAAAGGCGAATCTATGTCACAAGGAATTCTGCACATGGAATTATTTGCCACGTTATCAATATACACATCACCAATGTCTAGCCTTGCTATTAAAAATGCTCCACTCAGCATGCCAGCATCCATGTCTTCTACACCAAAGGCATGGACCTACTTCTTTGACATGTTTGCTTTGAGGCTTATATCGAATTGGACCATTAAATCGAAAATTAATAATTAAAATTAATCATTTAAAAAGATAATTAAATTTAAGAAAATTATTAGAAATTAAAATATAATTAAATGGATTCAATTTAAAATTATAATATTTAGTAAAAAATTTTAAAATTATATTATTTTATTTAAATTAAAATTTTTAAAAAATAATTTTTATTTTACTCAAAATTAAAGTTTTTAAAAAATAATTTTTATTATTTTATTATATTATATATTTTTTAATTTTAAATATTTTTAAGAAAATAAAAAATATCTAATTAATTGGCTAAACTGTGAATGGATGGATTTGATCCCTAATCCCATTTTCAAAATATTCCCACCATGTAAGGCTACAGTTCATATCACTACCTCATCTGCCATGTAGACTAAAATTTTCAACGAAAGTACTGACGTACCAAGTCAGACAAGCGTCTTTCAAATATCCGGCACGTGACGTCGCTTTATGCTATGGTCATCCCAACCGAAGAAAACCAAAACTACTGGCATGCTCTGGCCATTCCTCGCCTCCATCGCAGATGGAGAATAGCTCCTAAACCACGCCAACAACAACGAGGCCTGGCTCTGGAATCAAATCCCAAAATCACGCCCGACACAACGCCGAGTCAGAGTATGCGTTAGCTATCGTCTCTGCTCCATCTTAGGCGATCTGTCCGATCTCTTCCTCTTCACTTTCTCCGCAGACCCTCTAATTTGAGCCGCTGCCGTCATCGATAGCATTCGTGATTTGGGAATAAAGCGTTGTTAGTATTAGTATTTACCTGTTGAAACTTGTCGGTTGTATTCGTGCAACCAGTTCTTAATTTTGACTCTGCTATGCACGACAGAGATGCTCCAACAACCTTCTCAGCTTGTAAAAAAAACGTATTAATCGATTTCAATTACTGAGCTAAATGATCATAAACTACCAAACAAGTCCAATTAAATTAACCTCTTTATATCCTATTGATATACCTTTTGCATAATCATCAGCCGCATGTTGTTTCTCCGTCCCAGCGAGTGGATCATGATGTTGAGCAACTGCTAAAGCATTAGCAAGAGAATCTGTATTTACTCCTCCCTTTTAAATACTCTAATTGTCTTGCTGCCTGTTTTTATCCAAGTCATCTATAAAAGCATCTCCATCTGTTCAAAAATTCTACCAAGATCTGATTTCATAACAGAAGTCTTACCAAATAGAAGCCACTCATTGTTCTAACATAGCCCTTAATGGCAGGCCTACTAGTAAAATATCCAGTCCAGTATGCATTTACGTCGTCTGCATATCTGAGATTTTCCGCATTGAAATTGTAATAGCTTATATTAGAAAAGATTCCCAAGAGGAGTGACTAAACGTCACCAACTATGATTCCAAATTTCGCACTTACGGCAAGTAGTCATCAGTCTTGAGTGGCCATGATTCTTGTGCTGCGTATTTTGCATCATTGTATATTGATGGGGTTGAGCAGAAGGCGTTCACACGCCCATCCTGAAAGCATCCCAATCCAGCACTAACATTAACATTCGAATCACAGAATAATAGAAGACATAAATGTTCCTCCAGAAAAATGCAAACGATCTTTGAGCAAATTGGAATCAATGTACCAAAGAAAACTCAAATGAATAAGCTCGCCTATGCAATAAATAACAAAAGATTTCATCAGAAGAAAGCTTAATCAACAAGAACTCTCAATGACACGCAAGTGTGCATTTTCCACCCGAGGAACTATTGCATAAAATCGTGGAATGCTCAGGCGTAACCATTTTCTAATAGAATACTAACTGGATTCACATAATGAATGAACTTGTCCATCTGCTTAAACCACGAGCGAGCGTACTGGTACTTGAAATCCTTCCCCGTAGTCCACATGATATGATTTGTCCGAATTATGTTAGCCTGGAAAAGAAAAAGATAAGCAGCCATAATCTGCCTTGACCTGTTTCATCGCCTTCCTTCACATATCCCTCAACACGATCTCATTCTTTAGCTTGCAAAGCAAATCAAAGCTTTCTAATATAAATAGCATCATACTAAAAGAAATGGAAATCTCATGAAATAGTATCTTTAATTTTTATGACAGCTTGCATCCGAAAAGGACCCTTAAGGATGTGGTAACAAAAATTTGATAGGAAAGTGAGCAAATTAATATCATGGTCTTACTTGAGACATTGCAGCAGCCACAAAATCATTCACACGATCAGGGACATTGCAGTCAAACAAATTGATGTTGTCCTTGTCACTTTTGTTGAATATCTCTCAAGGTGAGAGTTCTTTCATTTAAATAAAAAAAACCTTTGATTTACATCCTTAAAAATCTGCTATATATCTCTAAAGATTCTGCTATATATCTCTAAAGATTCTGCTATATATCCCTAAGGATCTGTTATATATCTCTAAGAATCTGTTATATATCCCTAAAAATCTGTTACATAAATATATACACCATAATTACAAAGATATATACAGTTATGAAAATAAATAATATGTTAACTATGCTAACATATCCCCCCTCAAATTGATGTTGGTGGATCAAGAAGCATCAATTTGCCTACTAGAAATTGATGGTGTTGCTTAGTCATGGATTTAGTAAACACATCAGCTATTTGAAGATTACTAGATATATGTGGAAGAGTAATGACTCCTGTATCAACAGCTTTCCGAATATAATGACAGTTCACCTCTATGTGTTTGGTTCGTTCATGAAAAACCGGATTAGTTGCAATTTGAATAGCACTTGTGTTGTCAACATGCAAAGGAGTAGGATTAGATTGTGAAAATCCAAGTTCAGTAAGTAATCCGCAGAGCCAAACAATCTCATCACAAGCAGCAGACATGACACAATATTCAGATTCAGTCGAGGATTTGGAAACCCGATCTTGCTTCTTGCTCTTCCAAGATATCAAAGAATCACCAAGAAACATGCACCAACCAGTAGCGGAGCGACGTGTATCAGGACAACCAGCCCAATCAGCATCACTGTAAGCAACAAGGCGCAAAGGGGAACCAACAGGAAAGAACAAACCACGTTTAGATGAACCAAGTAGATATCGAATCATCCGTTGGACAACAACCAAATGAAGATGACGAGGAGCTTGCATAAATTGGTTGACTTGTTGAACTGCAAAAGAAATATCGAGCTATATGATAGTAAGATAATTCAAGCTCCCAACAAGTTGCCGAAATTTTGTTGGATCAAAAAGAAGATCGCCTTCATCACTTCGGTATTTAACATTCAACTCCAAAGGAGTATCAACA
>CATIWR010068540.1:0-15684 GCA_949677035.1 Omphalea diandra | reverse complement strand
TATTTTTTATAAATTATAATAATATTTAAATTATAAAATACTTTATATTTATATTATTTATTATTCAATATAAAAAAATTAAAAATAAAAATTATGTAGATCACATTGATCGTTGGTAATCACCACCGACTAACTATATCTGGTGATAGGTATCGATTGTCAAGAATGATTAATAATAATAAATACACTAATAAATATGTATTTATATAATTTACTTTTTTTATTTAGATGAGTTTATCAAAATATAAAAAATAGCTTTTTCATTTTAAAGAGAAAGTCCATGGCTTAATTTTTTTATTAAAAAAATTTTTTGTTAATTAGTTTTTTTTTTTGAGTGTGTTAAACATTACAAAATATGAAAAATATTTTCAAACAACACCTAAATTTTTATTTTTATTTTTTTTTATCATGCTAATGTTCTTTCTCCATGAGAGAAATGTAATATATACAAATAGCTAATGTTGTTTCTCCATCTCAACATAGTAGCATGATAAACCAAAATGTAATATATTAGCATGAAATGTAATATATATTTGTTGATTTTTTTTTATCTTTGTTTAGAGCTAATGTTTTTCTCCATCTCTACATACAAATAGCTTATTATTTTTTTTTTCTATTGCTTATATTTTTACTCCTCTCTCAATTCATGTCCAATAGCATTACATTGAGAATCTACCTTTAATTCATTTAATTTCATTGTAAGTGTATTTCAATCTATTTCTTCATTCAAATCATATTCAAAAGTGTGTATTCACATTTGCACATAGGATTTTTAATAGGTTTAATATCGATTGTTATGTAGAATTTTCTAATTCATAAGATTTTTATTGTTAGAATTTCATTTTCATTATATTTTTGTGTATAGGTGAATTATCAATAGGTTTAATTTTAAATATCATGTGAGATTTTCTTAATTCATAAGATTTTTATTGAGTTCTTTTGTTATATTTTTGTGTATAGGTGAATTATTAATAGGTTTAATTTTAAATATCATGCAAGATTTTCTTAATTCATAAGATTTTTATTGAGTTCTTTTGTTATATTTTTGTGATGATTATAGGTGAATTATTAATAAGTTTATCATATAGAATTTTCCTAATCCATAAGATTCTTATTGTTTTGAATATATTTTTTAATTATATTTTTGTGATTTGAACTTTTATAAAGGAAAATAATAAAATAATACAAAGTGCAAATTAATGACTAATTAATAATAAAAGTTGAGTTTCTTTTAATTCAACAAGATTAGCGTTGTATCTAAAATTGGAAAGTTGTAATTTTAAACTCTAATAATAAGAATTTAAATAAATTTTTTATAGGAAAAATTGTAAAAATGGATTAATAATATGAGTTTGATACATTCAAAGAGATTAAAAAGGTAATATCAACAAAAACATCTTCAATTCACACATATTCATCTACTACTTTATTGGTAGATCTATTGGAACAATTAAATAGACATGATCAAAAACAACAATTTGGTGACAAACATCTTTTTGATCTCTACTTTTCAAGTAAATTGTACATGAGGTCACTGGATTATGGGTTTAATGTTAATTTGGTCATGTAAAAAAAAAAAAAAATTATCATTGCAATCAACAAATTAGCAATTAATTTCAATAAGGTTATTAACTCAAATTTCAGGCCAAATCAAGAATAAGTTGATGATGTGGCTAGCCGAAACTGACAAAACTTATTGACTCTTTATTTATGAAATCCACTTTGTCTAGTCAGCCCTATTCCTACTAACTCCCAATTACCCTTATACCCCCATTCATCAAATACATTCTTTTTGTCATTCTCCATTACTACCACCAAGACTCACCATATCAAACAAGCCCCAATCAAAATGTGCACTTCTTATTGCTAAAGATAACAAAGATATTTATTTTTATTTTTGGTAATATAAATATATTTCTTTTGAACAAACAAAGCCTACGTTTTGATTCTAAAATCTATGTTACAACTTAAGAATCAAACCAATCTACAAATCTCATCTATATATAGCCTTCTCTCTTCTCTTGCAATACAAATTCTAAAAAGATTTATAGAATTCTTAGATCTTGGATTCTAACATGAAAACCAAAAAAAAAAAAAAAAAACCATAGAACCTAACTTGGAGAGCAAAATGAAAAATATATATATATATACAAAAAATCTAAGAGCTAATACACAAAAACCAAGAATTTCATTTAGTAGCGATGAGAAAAAGATTGAGTTTGAGAAATTTTATCAGCAATAACAACATACAATAATCATCAACGACAACACAATCTTGTACACCAACATCTCTTATGTGGTGAGAAAGGGATATATGGCATCCTCCCTCCATCTTCTTAATCAACTAATAATCATGGCATCCTCACTCCGTCCCAGCCTTATTACATGGTAAGGAAGGGAGAGGAGAAGTCAAATACAGAGGAGAGGTAAAGGGCTATGAGAATTGATAGCTAAAAATAGTAAACGAGAAGGGAGAGGCGAACGATAAGAGGAAGGAAAGACGATGAATGGCAAACAACGAGATTTCTTGGGTTTGTAATTGAGATTTCTTTGGCAGTTGATCATGAGAAAGGAAAGGAAGGGAGAGGTAGAATCTATTTGCTGAATGGGGCATAAGGGTAATTAGGGAATTAGTGGAAATAGGACTGACTAGATAAAGTGGATCCATGAATGAGAAGTCAACCAACTTAGTTAACTCTAGCGAGCCATGTCATCGCCTTAGTTCTTGATTTGACCTGAAAATTGAGTCAATGACTTTATTGAAATTAATTAGATAATTAGTAATTGCAATAATGAAAATTTGTTTACATGACCAAACTAGAATTAAACTCATAATGACCTCACGTAAAATTTACCCCACTTTCCTGCAATCTTTTGTCTTGTTATCAAATATAACCTATGAGATCAGTAATTGATTCACTATAATTCTAACTTACGAATTGATTTTTGAAAGTAATAAAATTTCTTCATTTATAAATTGTCATATATTTATAAAAGTTTTATTGTTTAGAATTTTAATATAAAATTGATTCTCAACACAATTAATAATAACATATTGGCCTAACTTAAAAATCGTAATATCATATTTACTATGAATTTTTTTTAATAATTATGCATCTTTATTAATTGTAGAAATTTTGATTATATATGATATTATAACACTATAAGAATTGAGAGATGACTGTCAATAACATATTATCGTTAAATCCATTAATTTTAAATCATAAAATTCTTACAAAAAAGTGAACAAATACTCTCACATAAAAAAAAATGAAACAAAACAAAATCAAACTCCCACTATAAGAGAAGAAACAAAACTCTCCTTTTGTATTTTTTTTTTTTTTGTTATTTACATGTCTGATGATGTGTTATTCACCCTTTTGTTGACATCAACAATTTATATTTAATTAGTTAAAGTAAAATTAAAAAATATAATTAGTTAAAATAAAAATTGAAATATTAAATTAATTAAAATTAAAGATAAGGTATGAAAGTGACAATCACAAAAAATTGAGGAGACAAGTTACGCATTTGACCTACCAATTTGCTAAAAGAAATTTATCATTTGTTTAAGAGAATAAGGTAAACTAATCGCTAAATGGCATTTGATTTAGTGGTACAATTAGCTTTGGTCCAAGAGGTCAATGCTCCCTAATTCATGCTCTTTCAGAATGGCAACGAGGCAAGGGCAAGAGGTTATCCCCCATCTCCTGCCCCGTCCTCATGATAGAGGGAATTTTTCTCTGTCCCCGCCTTCGCAGAGATTCTCCTCTCCATGGAGATTGCCTACAAAGCAAATTTTTTTAAAATTTTCTATTAGTTTAAAATTAATTTTTAAGAAAATATAAATTATTAAATTATAAAATAAAAATATTTTATGCTATAAACTAATAAATATACAAAAACATATAATTATACACAAAATATTTATTTATACATATAACAAATATAAAATATATATTTAATAAATATAAAAATTTATGAAAATACATTAAACTTATCAAGTCTCCATGAGGGATTCACTTTAGGGGTCCTCGTAGAGACCTGCAGACGGGGTGTAATCCCCAACCCCACGCCATGGGAGAAAAAAGGCAAGGATTCCTCTCCCATTGAGGCAGACCTCCACTAGAGGTGGAAAATCTTCAACTTGTTGTCATCCCTAACATTGTTTATTAAAATTATAACAAGTTTTCTCATATAAACTTGAGTCTTTTTTTTCTCATTTATGTTTTATATATACCGCTTTGTGCTAATGTAGAGTTGTATATGTTAGATTCAAATCTTCTTATACTCTTCATATAAAGTTGGCCAATTAATCCTTCATATGCCCTCGTTAGTTTTCCGCTTTGGTAGTCTCAGCTGTTCAAAGTTGACTTTGTGACTTTTCATGCTATTAGAGTCGAAATTTTTTTTAAATAAGGGTTAATTACTATAAACCCCCTGACATTTGACATATTTAATTAAGTCATTCTTTACGTTTCAAAATTATATTATAAACTCTTTCACGTTTGCTCCGTTACATTGCATAGTCATTTCACTGTTAAAAATGAGCATATATTGTTAGTCAACATAAATCTAGTCAAAATAACTTTTGTATTTTATTTTTAATGACAAAAATTCCCTTGTGAGAAAGAGAGACGTCATTCTTTGTTGTTAATACCCATTCAAAATTCTCAGATTTTTTTATTTCTCCTTTATTTTCAATACCCTTTTTTTTCTTTTTTCTTTGTGAATCATCACCAATCATCTCCTTTCTTTCCTGCTGGTCTCCTTGATACAGATCTAATCAAGCCACAATCGACCCTTGCCTCGCATGTTCCGGCGAAGCTTCTGTGATGTCTTCATGGTTGAGATTTGAGAGGATGGAAGATGAGCTTTACTGGTACATCGACGATGGATTTTTTGTCAAAAAGATTCTTGTTCATCACTGAGTCCACCTCACTCAACTGAGTCGCAATTTGCTCGAACCCAAAAAAACGTTTCTAAGCTCATGATTTGCTCTTTCATTAGCAGCAATGGTGGTGTAAGGTTCGACAATGGATTTGGATTTGGATTTGGATTTGACTGTGGATTTGAATTTAGATTTGGGTTCGATGGAGTAGGGTTCGATAGTGAATTTGGGTTCGCCAAGTGCTGCGACGGTGGATTTGAGTACGAAGAAGAGTTCGATGGAGTTGTGAGTTGGATTTGGATTACCAAAGAGTTCGATTTGGATTTGGATTTGGGTTCGATGAGGGATTTGGATTCACCAGATGTTGCGTCAGTGGATTTGGGTTCGCCAAATGCAACATCGCCAGTTTGTCTATTTGTTGCAAATTATTGTGCTGCAAATTTCTAGGTATTTTCATTATGTTTATTTGTTGGGTTTGCTGATTTTGTAAAATTTTGAAGAATTTTTCTTTCTCAATTTTTTGGGGTTTGATTTTTGTTTATATTTGTCTTTTTAATTTTGAAATTATTAAAATCTTTAAGACTGAAGAATGTTTGTGTCAATTTTGGAAAACATGTCAAGACATCCACATTGTCAGATAAACTGATCTTAAAGTTGAAGAATGAGATTCTTATGCAATAGGTGGAAGTGAGAATGGGAAACATGGGATTCATCAAGTGTTCAATGTTGTTCAACTTGATCCAGTTATTAAGCATGAAAATGGGATTGGAGAAGAAATCATATGCAATGAAATATTTGATAGATGGAATTTCAGATTTGCTGCAAAATAGAATTGACATAGTTGAGAAAGTAATGGGTAGAGAAATGGATAGGTTGTATTGCAAAAAAGAGAGAACTCCATCAAAATGTACATAAATTTTTGCTTTGCTTCAATCGATCTTGTGTTTACGAAATGTGGAATTTTGGGAACTTCAAACTTTTTTATGTTAATTATTAATTTCTTTCAATTTATTAATGTTATTATTATGCTAATTAGTGTTTTTTTTGTCTTTGTCGTGAGGAGTGTTGTACGAAATGAAAATTTAAGATAAAAACAAGAGTATTATTGGCATTTCACAAGAATTTAACAAACAAATTAACAAAAGAACTATTCAATATAATGAGACAATCGCAAAGGAGTTTATAGTATAATTTTAAAATATAAAAGATGACTTAATTAAATATGTCAAACGTCAGGAGATTTATAGTTATTAATCCAAAAAATAATTCAAATCTTATTCGAATTCAAAAAAATTCAAATTGACTCGGATGCAAAATATTGTAGAATAAATGAAATTCAATTTGATTTAAATTATTATAAATATTTAATTTTTAAAATAAAACAATATTTTTATTTTAAAATTAAATTTATGAATAATTTAATCCAATATGCATTTAAAAAATGATTAGAAATTATTTTTATTTGTTCATCTAATGGGTAATGTGAACCTTCCCATAAACTGAAACAATTCAGCTTAAATCTTCGCATAAAAAAATTTTCAAATAAGCTCAATAAAAAATAATATGAATTTAAAATAGTTTGATTCAATTAGAACTAATCCAACCTTTTTCATCAGTTCTAAATGATATCAATTGGGTCACATATTCTAATAAGTAAAATGTTATGTGCTGTATGTGCGCAACGAAAAAAAAAGTTAAATTATTTTTCATTGAAAAGCTAAAAATGAAACAATGATTAAATTTTAGATTGTGAAAAGAATTCCACCTCTCAAATGTAAATTTTGGTTTGCATACTTGATTGAACATATCAGAGATTTTTTTTATCAGTTCTAATAAGTATAAGACTCCATTTGTTTCAACAAAAGTATTTTTTTTTGTACTTTTTTACATTAAAAAATTTTTAAAAATTAATCAATAAAAATATTTTTTTATTCAAGGAAAAACAAAACTATCCTTAAAGAAAATGAGCACGAAATGAATATTCTTTGGCTTCTCAATATCGTGTTACTACTTATTCAAAAATCTGATATGGTAAACTGTTTTCATCTTATGACAATATATTTTCACTTCGAGAAAATAATATATGCATCAAGGTCATTAATCATATTAGGCTAAAGAGCATCCCTCCCATGCTGTCTTTGCATTAAGAATTTTGGCTCCATTTGGAATTAATTAGCAATTATATATTTGGCAAAGAGAGTACTTTTAGTTTAGAATATAATTTAGTAAGTTCTGAAGTAACTGCCACCAAAAATGTGACATCTAGTCTAGTGGTATGATTCTCGATATGAGGGCGAGCTCCTGAGTTTAATTCTCGGAATGCCCCTTTTACTTTCAAATATAAAATTCAAATTTACATTAAATTTATAAATTCAAAAACTGAAAAATAAATAAAAAATCAAATGCAAAAATTCAGATTTACATTAAATTTATTTCAAACATAAAAATTCAATTTTACATTAAATTTTATAAATTTAAAAACTTAATAAATAAATGAAGTGCTCACTCAAGCAATGAAAAATATTTTTCTGATCAAAAGAAAATTAAATCATTTTTTGAGGTTTGGCTAATTCATTTAAATGAAAAATAAATTATATAAATATAAATATTTTTTTTTATTATCAGTCATCTTTAATTACTGATACTTATCACCAGTCATCATCGATTGACAATGGTAACTAGTGATAAGCAAAATCCATAAAAAATAATTATTTTTAATGTATTCGTTTATCTCAAATAAAAAAATAATATAAATAAAAAATATTTATGATATAAATTTTGATATAATCTTATAAATTAAATGAAAATTAATATTTTTTATAGTATATTTTAAATACTAGAAAATGTTACTTAGAAAATATTCCTTCAATTATTTTTTAAAAAACAAAGAAAATCTCTATAAAAATGATAAAAAAATATTTTCTTTATAAATTATTTTTCATGAAACAAATGTGCTATGCTATAAATATGTTTCATTCATTGCTGTCCTTGAGATGGGAAAATAATATAAAACAGATCAAGTTCATAAAATATTAGAAAAAATTGGACGATTAGTCTAGTGGTATGATTCTCCCTCAGGGTCCAAGAGGTCCCGCGTTCAATTGTTGGAATGCCCCGTTCTCATTTTTTTTGCCTGATTAGATTCTTCACCAATGCATTGACAAATAAAATATCAATATGGCGTCCAGAGTGATATTAGCTAAGATCATACCTGTATCTAGCTCCATTCTTCATGATCCATGCAGGTGAACAAAATAAATCAAAGCTGCTGCGCAAAAATAAGAAATAGAAACATATAACAATACCCTGTGCATGTATATTTTATTTAATTGCTCCCCATAACAAAGCTTCTGATTCTGTTTAGGCAATTTGTTATCAGTTCAACAAATTCGGCAGTTGTGGCATCTCTGCACCACATAAAAAACATTAGGCTGTGCTGCTATGGTCCTAATACCATAAGAACTAACAGACAGCATACTTATCAAGAAACACAATTGATACAAAATGGACCCTGCACCCTTAACCTAAACTGAATAAATTCTGAATCCAGAAGGGCAGGCAAACAGCTCTTCACCATTCTGCTCTGACTGGACCTTAGTCGTGGTACTAACATTTCAATAAGGGAGTCTCAACTTAAAATGTGAGGATATTGACTTTTGGTTCATATGCATCATGATTCAAGATTATTTGAGAAACCCATCTAACATCAGAATGCAACTTTTAGAACGGATATCTACAGAAAATGATGTCAAAGCAAACAAGAGAATTATAAGGGTACATGGCCACCCTACTGAACAGAAGCTGACTTTCTAGCATGTAGCTAAGGCTAAGTCCAGTGTCCTTTGGGCACAGTAATACGAAGAAAAGAACAAGAATCAAAGGCCGAAACTTGGAATCAGATCAGCCAAGGGAATACTCTGTAATTAATGAAGTAAATAAATAACAATATTGAGCCATGTATTTAAGTCTTGTTATTGGGTTTTCTTTAGATGTTACTATAATTCTTGTTATTGGGTGTTCTTTAGATGTCTACATTATAACAGTAGACATCTAAAGAAAACCGAAACACACTTTTGAACTCTTGAATCCCATTATATTAATTAATAACTGCTGGAAAAGCCTAACAACAGAAAATACCTAACCTAATGTACTTCAGAATTCATAAGAGCATTTGGAAGCTATAAATTACAATTAAAACAAAACAAAGAAAGTATTGTCAAAAGGGCATTTAGTCTAGTGGTATGATTCTCGCTTTGGGTGCGAGAGGTCCCGAGTTCGATTCTCGGAATGCCCCACTTTGTTTTTCATTTTCTATGTATATTTCCTCAAGCCAACTGCAGGATTGAAAGTCTCAAGTTCTATCTTCCTGTTTAAAGAACTAAAGAATCTGGCGTGGTGATGTTGGCAGAAGTCAACTGCAAAACAAGTTGTCCCTAACCCACCCCCCTCCTCCCTTTTTTATTCTGTTTGAAGAATTCAATGACCATCCATATTGAATATAGTTTTTGGTTTCTGACGGTGCAGTTAAAATAGTTTGGCCATGTGATGTGGCCTAAAGTCAAGTCAAGGACAATATGGAACTTTCATGACACATTATATATTATATTTTCTGACAAGATTCTAACTACCAAGTAAATAAGTCAGAGATTTTGAAGTCTAGGTGAACTATTTAGAAACAAAAGCATTACCCAGCAATCAATGAAAAGCAAGCTGCTCCAAGCTCAATCACAAGTTTGATCACTCAATCAACAACCCAATGGAAGATAACCAGAGGGAGTAAAATTGTAAAAACTAACTGTAGACCATTATTCTTTATCATGACAAATTACATAAATTAATAAGGAAACCTTGAACAATTCTCGTCATCAGAAATTTATTATTTATAGCATTATTTATCACTCTTTCCTTGTAACCTCTAATCACTCAATCAACAATCCAATGAAGATCCCAAAGGGAGTAAAATTGTAAGAACTAACTGCATACCACTATTCTTTATCATGACAAATTACATAAATTAATAAGGAAACCTTGAAAAATTCACGTCATCAGAAATTTATTATTTATAGCAGTATTTATCACTCTTTCCTTGCAACCTCTAATGACAACACAAACACAGAGAGTAACACCTAGTCAGACTGAAGCAAGTGAGATGAAAGCAAGCAAAAGTAAAAGGTAAAATCAGCTAAACATTAAGAAAGATAATTTTTGAACCTAGTGGTGCAAGCTAGAAAAGGAACCATAAAGGACAACTTTAGGAGTATACCGTTTCATTGTTAACCATAACCTTCATTTATCAAAATACTTAAGCTCACCTTTCCTAAGCACATTTTTCACCAGTATCTTGATAAGAAAAGTAATAGATTTCATTTTATGCATATGTAAGCTAGCATTAAAATTAGTTAACTAATTGGTAACTCTATAATATAGTATTCAGTATCAATTAAAAGTTAAAAGTGAACCACCCAACAATTGATCCACGCTAAAAAGCAATTTCTCATGCCTCTTATGTCTAGAAATGTACAGATCTTTCAGAAAAAAATTCAGAATAAGTTGACTTAAAAGTAAGTCACGGATCACGAAATCCTACATTAAATTTAATAAATTCAAACATAAAATGTTTATAAATTATTGGCAAAAAAAAGTATCATCAGTTGGGGCATTTAGTCTAGTTGTATGATTCTCACTCAGGGTATGAGAGGTCCCGAGTTTTATTCTCGGAATGCCCCATCTCCTTTTTTTATGTGCTGATAGATTCCTCACATATGCATTGGCAAATAAAATATCGCATCCAGAGTGAGATTAGCTACAATCATACCTATATCTAGCTCCATTCTTCATGAAAAGTAACCCTTGCAGGTGAACAAACTAAATCCAAGCCACTGTGCAAAATAAGGAATAGAAACATATACCAATACTCTGTGCAGTCGTGTCATCTCTGCTCCATAAAAAAACATTAGGCTGTGCTGCTATGATCCTAATACCAGAACATCTAACAGACAGTGTACTCATCAAGAAACACAAATGATACAAAATGGACTGCTCTCTCAACCTAAACTGAATAAATTCTGAATCCAGTAAGGGCAGGCAAACATCCTTGCACCATTCTGCTCTGACTGGACCCTAGTCCTGTGTTACTAACATTCAATAAGAGGGTCTCAACGTAAAATGTGAGGATACTGACATTTGGTTGATATGCACCATGATTCAAGATTGTTTGAGAAACCCATCTCACATCGGAATGCAACTTTTAGAACCGATATCTACAGAAAATGACGTCAACGCAAACAAGTGAATTATAAGGGTACAAGGCCGTCCTACTTAGAACAGTCAACAGAAGCTGACATCTAGCATGTGGCTAAGTCTAAGTCTAGTGTCCTTTGCCTACAGTAATACAAAGAAAAGAACAAGAATCAAAGGGCCCAAACTAGGAATCAGATCACCCAAGGGAACAGAAATTTCAAATATTCTGTAATTAATGAAGTAAACAAATAACAATATTGAGCCATGTACTTAATTCTTGTTATTGGGTTTTCTTTAGATGTCCACATTATAACAATAGACATCTAAAGAAAACCCAAATACACTTTTGAATTCTTTCATCCCATTATATTAATTAAAGACTGCTGGAAAAGCCTAACAGAAAATACTTAATCTAATCTACTTTAGAACTCATAAGAGCATTTGAAAGCCATAAATTACAATTAAAACAAAACAAAGAAAATATTGACAAAAGGGCATTTAGTCTAGTGGTATGATTCTCACTTTGGGTGCGAGAGGTCCCGGGTCCGATTCTTGAAATGCCCCCCTTTTCTTTTTTATTTTTTATGTATATTTCCTTAAGTCAACTGCAGAATTGAAAGTCTCAAGTTCTCTCTTCCTGTTTAAAGAATTAAAGAATCTGGACTGGTCCTCCGCCCCCCCTTTTGCCCCTCCTCTCTTTTTTTATTGTCTGTTTGAAGAATTCAATGACCATAATTCAGATTAATTCTATGGTACATTGATGTATGATGTATTGATACATTATTCTTGTAAAATTCCTATTTAAACAAGAAATAATTCAGAAATTTTTTATTAAAATGAGCAATTATTCAAAAAATAAAAATTGGCTCAAATACGTCATTGACATTTTCAAAATTTTAATTTGTTTGAAAGACTACATATTTATTAAAATAACAAAAGGAACTTTAAAAAAATCAACAATAAGTAAGCAAAAAAATAGAACGTAGTATTTATTTAAACTTATAAAGCTCATCTACATTTTATTTTGGATATTATTTCTTATTTTAAAAACAATTTCTTAATTAATTTTTACTTTAATGAGGATCTTGCAAAACCAAGGTACCAGTTCATCAATGTACCACAGTGCAACTGTTCGGACTAAATAGTTTGGCTGTGTGATGTGGCCTAAAGTCAACTAAAGGACAATATGAAACTTTCATGGCTCATTGCATATTATATGTTTTTATAAGATTCTAACAACCATGTAAATAAGTCAGTGACTTTGAAGTCTAGGTGAACTATTTAGAAACAAAAGCATTACTCCAGCAATCAATGAAAAGCAAGCTGCTCCAAGCTCAACCCTGCCCTAAGGGTAAGTTTGATCACTTGATCAACAATCCAATTGAAGATAACCGAAGGGAATAAAATTGTAAAAATTAACTGTAGACCACTATTCTTTATCATGATAATTACATAAATTAATAAGGAAACCTTGAAAATGTCACGTCATCAGAAATTTAGCATCTACCCAAACTGCAGCAAGTGACATGAAAGTAAGCAATGTAATCCCTATCAGCTAAACATTAAGAAAGAAAATTTTTGAAGCTAATGGTGTAAGCTAGTGGGCATTTAGTCTAGTGATATGATTCTCGCTTAGAGTGCAAGAGGTCCCGAGTTTAATTCTTGGAACGCCCCATTTCCTTTTTTTTTTTTTTTTTTTTTTTTTTATGTGCTGATTCGATTCTTCACCAATGCATTGGCAAATAAAATATGAACATGGCACCCAGAGTGAGACTAGCTAAGATCATACCTGTATCTAGCTCCATTCTTCATGAAAAATAACCCTTGCAGGCAAACAAAATAAATCCAAGCCGCCACGTCCAGTCATGTCATCTCTGCTCCACATAAAAAACATTAGGCTGTGCTGCTATGATCCTATTCCAGAACATCTAACAGACATCATACTTATCAAGAACCACAAATGACACAAACTGCTCTCTCAACCTAAATTGAATAAATCCTGAATCCAGTAGGGCAGGCAAACATCCTTTCACCGTTCTGCTTGGACTGGACATTAGTCATGTGTTACTAACATTTCAATAAGAGGGTCTCAACTTAAAATGTGAGGATACTGACTTTTGGTTGATATGCACTATGATTCAAGATTATTTAATCTACCCGTCTCACATCAGAATGCAACATTTAGAACAAATATCTACAGAAAATGATGTCAAAGCAAACAAGTGAATTATAAGGATACATGGCCATTCTACTGAGAACAGTCAAAAGAATCTCACTTCTACTATGTAGTTGCCCACAGTAATACGAAGAAAAGAACAAGAATCAAAGGGCCCCAACTAGGAATCAGATCACCCCATGAAGTAGAAATAACAAATACTCTGTAATTAATGAAGTAAATAAATAACAATATCCAGCCGTGTATTTAATTCTTGTTACTGGGTTTTATTTAGAAGTTTACATTATAATAGTAGACATCTAAAGAAAACCCAAATACACTTTTGAATTCTTGCATCCCATTATGTTAATTAAGAACTGCTGGAAAAGCCTAACAGAAAATTCTTAGTCTAATCTACTTTCGAATTCATAAGACCATTTGAAAGTAATAAATTACAATTAAAACAAAGCAAAGAAAATATTGACAAAAGGGCATTTAGTCTAGTGGTATGATTCTCGCTTTGCGTGCGAGAGGTCCCAAGTTAGATTCTCGGAATGCCCCACTTTGTTTTTTATTTTCAATGTACACTTCCTCAAGTCAACTGCAAAATTGAAAGTGTCAAGTACTCTCTTCCTGTTTAAAGAATTAAAGAATCTGGCCTGGTGATATTGGCAGAAGTCACCTGCAAAACAAGTTGTCCCCAGAGGCCCCCCCTTCTATTTTTTGTTCTGTTTGAAGAATTCAATGACCATAATTCAGACTAATTCTATGAACATTGATGTATCAATACATTGTCCTTGTAAAATTCCTATTTAAACAAGAAATAATTCAGAAACTTTTTTATTAAAATAATAAATTATTCAAAAAAAATTTTGATGATTTTTATCAGTTCCAATACATTTTTGACATTTTCAAAATTTTAGTTTGTTTGAAAGACTACATAGTTATTAAAATAACAAAAAGAACTTAAAAATCAACAATAAATAATAAAAAATATAGAATGTAGTATTTATTTAAACTTAATAAGGATTTTGCAAGAACAAGGTACCAGCACATCAACGTACTATGGTGTAACCCATATTCAATATAGTTTTTGGTTTCTGAAAGTGCAGTTAAAATAGTTTGGCCATGTGATGTGGCCTAAAGTCAACTAAAGGACAAATAAAACTTTCATGGCTCATTATATATTATATTTTCTGACAAGATTCTAACTACCAAGTAAATGAGTCAGTGATTTTGAAGTCTAGGTGAACTATTTAGAATCAAAAGCATTACCCAGCAATCAATGAAAAGCAAGCTGCTCCAAGCTCAACCCTGCCAAATGGTTGTTGAAGTTCATTTCAACGGTAAGTTTGATCACTCAATCAACAAACCAATTGAAGATTAACAAAGGGAGTAAAATCATAAAAACTAACTGTAGACCGCTATTCTTTATCATGACAATTACATAAATTAATAAGGAAACCTCGAAAAAGACATGTCATCAGAAATTTATTATTTATAGCATTATTTATCACTTTTTCCTTGCAACCTCTAATGACAACACAAACACAGAGGGTATACCATTTCATTGTAACCACAACCTTCATTTTTCAAAGTACTTAAGCTCACCTTTCCTAAGCACATTTTTCACCAGTACCTTGAAAAGAAAAAGTGACAGATTTCATTTTATGCGTATGTAAGCTAGCATTAAATTTAGTTAACTAATTGGTAACTCTAAAATACAGCATTAAGTATCAATTAAAAGCAACTTCTCATGCCTCTTTTGTCTAAACATACAGATCTGTCAGAAAGAAATTCAGAATAAGTTGACTTAAAAGCAAGTCAATGATCACAAAATCCTACATTAATGTCTTCTCCCCACCAAACTCCCCCAACCAAACTAAAGAAGAATAAGGAAACATGCATGAAAGATATTCTTAAACTTGCAACCATCAAATTAGGATCACACATTGAATATCTTTCAATTATACTTCCAATTGACGACAGGAAATTGTGTCCCAAGCCTTAAAACTAGTATATTATCATCATCAGTTCAGCACACATTGCATGATTTTCCAACTCATGCCAATTTGGAAGTATATCACTAGCACATGATTTTAGATTAATAATTTATTTATAAACAAAATTTAGATTAATAAAATATATAGTTATAAAAATATATAATATAATATAAATAAATCAATATTTAAAAAATAACTTTTAATTTAATTTTATTCAAAAATAATTCAAATTCAGCTCAATTAATAAAAAAAATTAAAATCATCTAAACTCAAAATAATGTAAAAATTTTGCAGGTGAAATCCGACGGAATAAAAAGCGAGGGGATGAGATGGGAACGTCAAGGGCAAAATTGGAAAGAAGCGAGAAAAACAGGCAAACGATACAAATAACAGGA
>CATIWR010068534.1:0-25501 GCA_949677035.1 Omphalea diandra | reverse complement strand
ATTGTTCAAGGATTCAAATTCATCCTCTAACTTAGAACATTTTTTCTTGTAAGTTTTCATTTGTGACTTATATTTGTCACATTTCAAAGTGAGAGCTTTTAAAAGCTCATCATCTATATCATTAAATGCATCATAATCTTCATAACAGTATGGAGAAGTACTTACCTCTTCGAAGGAGTCCTTTTAAGCCATGAAGCAAAAGTTTGCTACTTCATCTTCTTGTTCATCACTTTCATTGGAGTCACTTGAGCTTGAATAATTTTCTTGAGCTTTGAAGGCCAGAGCTTTCTTCTCTTCTTTGTTTCTTTGCTCTCTTAGCTTTTTCATCTCTCCATCTTGCTTGAGAGCCATCTCATGAGTGAGAAGCTTACCAATGAGGACCTCGGTTGGCACTTTCCCAATCTCTGGATTAGACTTTTGAATACTGCATACTCTTGCATCAAATTTATTTAATGGAAGAGATTTAAGGATTTTAGTGTTTACCTCATAGTTGTTAAGAATCCTTCCAAACTTTTTCATGTTTGTGACAATAGAGAGGAGTCTATTTGTCATTTCGGTAATGCTTTCATGGTCTTTTATCATGAATAACTCCCACTCTGTCACATACATTTCCAACCTACTTGATTTCATAAGAGTTGTGCCCTCATGATAGTTTTCTAGTGCTTTCCATATGGCATGTGCAGTTTGGCAAGGTTGGATTCTTCCAGTTTCTTCTCTTGACATGGAGCTTAGAACAATAGTCATTGCCCTCTTGTTCTTCCCATTTGCCTTCCTTTGTGTTTCACTCCACTCTTCTCTTGCCACCTCTACTCATTCAACCATCTTTGTTGGAGGCTTCCACTCTTCAAGAATATAATCCCATAAGTTGATGAGATCACTATCAAGATAGATCTCTATTTTCTGCTTCCAAAGAGCATAATCATTGCCATCAAAGTGGGGATTAAGGTGAGAGTGGACTCCTTCTTGTGTCATTGATCTTTGCTCACCCAATTAAGGTATGTTTGTGAGACCTCGCTCTGATACCAATTGTTGGCCCTAATGCACCAAGAAGGGGGGGTTGAATTGGTGGGAAATTTGAACTTTTAATTTTGAAGGAAACACACATGAATGAAAGATTAGAGAAAGGGTAGGAGAAGAATGAACACAAGAGTTTTATAATGGTTCAGGTATTAACCAACCCTACGTCCACTCCCCAATTCACCAATTGGGTATTTCACTCAATCACTAGTGTTTTACAAGCTCACACTCAACTTAGTGTTTAGGCTCACACTAAAACCTATCACAATATGTGTTTTATGGCTCACACACAACCTATGTGTTTTAAGGCTCACACAACAACCTCTCTATAGTGTTTTAACAGGCTCACACTACAACCTTTATAATGTGGTGTTTAATGCTCACACCCAACACTGTCAATCTTATAAGAATTAAAAGAAAATGAGTAGCAAAGGATTGACAGCTTTTTCACTTGTAACAAAATTCTTCACCTTTGCTATTAATGTTTGGTGGAGTATTTATACCCAAATTCTACCAAAGAAACTAACGACTAGTTTATAACGGCTAGTTTTCAATAGTGCTTTAGGAAAATATAGTCATTGTGTTTCTTCATCCAGCATAAGTCACGGTCGCTAATTCATTTGTGTAGACCGCGATTTTAACCGAGAATCAATCTGTCAAAATTTGTAATTTTTACTTCTCAAATCGCGGTCGCTACCAACATCTAGCCTTCGTGATTTTTGACTTCCAACGGCTTCTTAGGACACTTGTCAAGCTCTGATTGTGGACATCTTTCCATTGTAAAGCTTTTTGTAATTCTCAGTCTCGACTCCGACGCAACACAGACCGCAAATTCGTCTGTTATTTTTGGTTTGCTTCGTTTTACTTGTTCGCGGCCAATAATGATTTCGTGATTTAGCCTGTCTGATTTTTGGCAAGTCTTCTCAAGAGTCGCGGTCGTGAATCCTTGATTGCGGTTGCGAGACACTTTGGAGCTAAAAAGATTTTCTTCCAACTTAACTAGAGAGACTTATTTTTCTGTAAAATCGACACTTAAATAAAACATTAGTAATGATCAATCTCCTTTGTCAAGATCAAAAGAAGCTCTAGACTTAGGATTAACCATCCTAGTCCAACAAGATGTAATTACTTGACAAATGGAGAAATTTGGTGAAGAAATATGATGTGTAATTATATAGCAGATTACATGACTATCAGTGTTTCTTTTATTTCGAAAAAAAACAAAAAGTGAAAAGTTGAGAAATTATGAAGTTTTGTTGAGTCAAATTTAGCATTATTTTATGCTCACAATTGTATAAGAGTATTTTATCTTTGATTTGCTCATAAGTTTGTGTAGAATTATAATAAATAGGGTAATTGTTATTGAGAATGTAGTAGAAGAGGTTGGTTCAGTGGGAAAGCTTTTAAGCATATGGGAGTTTTTAGTATTTATGGAGTAAATTTAATTCTTGAAATTCTCTTACTTATACCTTTTATCCTTTTTTTTTTTTTTTGTAAGCCACTAACCCTTAGCCACGTTACAAGCCAATAAAAACCTCTTGATCCTTGGTTAATTTGTGTAATTATATTAGTAGAGATTGATTTTGTGTGTACTTGCTTATGAAATTTATTTATAACATTGTGTTATAAAGAGTTTTAGCGGTAACACTAACTCATATGATGTTTGATTTTAAATTGTATCAATAAAGAGACAGGTGTATTATGGTTTTTACAAAAACTTCTTAATTGATTTATACTTGTAATTGTTTCCAAGGTTTTGAAAAATAGAATTAAATGTCTAAAATTTTCTTATAAGTTTAGAGTGTGTGGCTATTATGGTATTTCCCTAAATCCAATGGTTTGTAATTGTTGAGTTGAGACATTCTTTTGTTTGACTTTTGTTTTCCTTAAGGACAAGCAAAACTCCAAGTTATAAGGAGTTTGATAGCGATTCTTTTATTATATATTTTTAGGTTTGAAATTAGGAAGTTTTTGATTTTCTAAGTATTTTTATTCTGGAATAAATTAATTTATATCTCTTTTATGTTTTCACATAAATCTCTTAAAAATGAGTTAAATTGCAATTTTCAACAATATTATATGGGTTATTGCATGGGCCATGTGGTGGATCATGTGAGAACACAAAGTTGACCAGTCAGCAATACAAGCTCATGTCAACAGTTAAGTGCATGAGCCAATGCATGGCCTATGCGTTGGGTCATGCAGATCGATCAGGACAGAACGCAAAATGCAAGCAGAGCATTTTTTTTTTTAATAGAAAAGAGATATGGTTTAGAGATTCATTTTGGTCAAATGAGAGAAAGATTTAGAGAGGAAATTTTAGATCTATAATCTACTACAAGTTTGTAAGAGAATTTGGAAGATTTTAGAGAGTTATTCTTTAGGATTCATTATTTAGGGCAAAATTATTCTTTTTAGGGATTCTTTTTCTAATTCAATGGATTTCTTCAATTTTATTACTTCTTCTTCTCTTAGAATGAACTAATTTTTCTATTTTAGGGATTAAGGTGAAAGCCTAACATTTTTATGATTATATAAAGAGATTTTATTTCAATGTGTTGAGTTTCCTTGATTTAATGTGTTTTAGCTTAATTTACTTAAATGCATGATGGCCACTATATTTAAGAGTTGAGATTCTAGATCATGGAGCGAAAGTAAAAGTCTAGGGTTAGTCATAACACATTTACTAAATAATTAATACCACGAGAGTAAGATTAACCTCTAGAGATGTTCAAGGGTTATTCATAGCAATTAATGATTTGAAGCATAAGGGTAAGGAAATTGTCTGGATCAAGACATCGATTACTTAGTCCCACTAAAACTACTTTTGTACGAACAATAAACTCAAAAAAATTAGTAAATAAATAAAACTTATTTTTAAAATATTTAACTTAGAATTATAAATATTACTTACCTTGAACTTCTCCCAGTATAAGGCCTTCATAAATTGTGGGACCTTCTTTAAGGTGTAGCCATCATAATGAATCTTTTGCTTGAATAACTTATGCACGAGAGCATCTATCAGATAGATACAAACTGCACAAAATTGAAAATAGAAATTAGTTAGTGTTACAATTAATAAGATCAAAAAATTAGAAAATAAATAAAAAATATTAAAATAATTATTATATACTCCCCGTACTATAAAGAAATATGAGGTCATAGCTCAAGCGTAAGAACTGTGTATGTCTCATCCTGATCTATCAATGTCGATGGCGTAAATGGAGCTGAAGGAAGATCCTAAGTAGGGGATGGAGCTAAAGAAGGAGTCAAACCTATAGGCAGAGCCGAAGTCAAGGGAAGTCCAGGAGTCAAAGTCTGTGTGTTGGATGGTGGAAGTGGTGGCATAGGTGGCCTGTGATCACGAGTATGTCCTCTACTTGGTGTATCACCTCAGGACGGTGTACCTAAATGGCTAGGTATACGACATGTCATCTGAATGTACATATAAAATTATATATCTAACATAATATATACATAACAAAATTTCTATTCAAATTTATGGATTAACATATTTAAAAATTAAATACACTGAAATTTTTGACTTATTATGAATCATCATACTCTATATCACTTTCAGACATTATATATTTTAATGATTTAGATTGTAAATGTAGCTATGTTTCATCGTCAAATTGAATATCTTCATCTTCATCATTTAATTTGATGAATGACATAACTAAATCATTTAAAATTCCTAATGGCCCGTCCTTCATAATTTTTATAAGAGGCAAATTTTATTCCACATCCTTTTAAAATGAAGCTTGAGATGATTTATTAATAACATATTCGTCTTTTATTTCAATAAATGATCAATCTTTTATTTTGAAGACTACCCACCAATCAACTTTATCCCATCGTAAACTAGGATAAGGAAGATAATTCACTTGACAAACTTTCATCATCAATATAAAAGGTTTGTATTTGTTAAAGTTTTGTTTGTGGTTGATTTCGACATGATTGTAATTTTCATGCACTTTTATTCCAACATTAGGAGTTGGATCAAATCATTCACATTTAAACAAAACAGTTCTTTTGATCAGGAGTGCATGATACTCTAACTATAGGACCTCGATTAGTCAACTGTAATAGTCATATGCATTTTCACTATAGTTTGAACCCTTAATACTTACTCCACTATTGATTGATGCCCTATTGGAACCATATTGTTCAATGTGAAACTTGTAACTATTTACAAAGTAAACGGGATACATAGTCACACTGTGTAATGGACCTCTGGCAAGATCTAAAACAAATTGATTTGTGATTCCATTTGTTGGATCTTTTGCCTAAAAAATAAAATAACTTATTATCTATATTGTTATATACTAATTACTTTTATAAAATTTATTGTTGTATTATTAGCTAGGCTATAGTCACATATAACTCAAACCGATATTAAAATTTTATCTCTAACTTTTTATCAATGTCATCGTTGGATATATTGGGAAAAGTGTGCTTCAACATGTTAATGTATAAGTTTCATAAAATTTGCACAACATAAGATTAATATTTTAATATTTGTATATCATTTGCAGAAGTACAAAATAAATGTTGAAATAGAATTATAACTTACTCAACATATTTCATTTCTTCACGACAGTTTAGAAGAATATATGTTTGAGTTGCATGATATTCTTCATTTGTCAACATTCTGCTTTTAAGTCTGCCAAATGGTCTACATGGATCAGTCAATATTGATAAATTCCCTGGAATATTGGATATTTCAGAGTTTCCACCATCATTATTTTGAGGAATTCTTTTTGTGTCTTGTATACACATGCAGTTCAAAATATATATAAGTAAAATGATGATGCTTTTTCAACTAAGTATGCATTGCATATAAAACCTTCAAACTGAGTTTATTCTTCACATTATTTTTTAATAGTCTAAGAAATCCACAACATTCAACATGTGAATAAAATAAAAAAGAATGGATTGAAATTGAAATCACATGTATAATGAAAACTTTTGCAATTAATGTACCTCTCAAAAGGATACATCCAACTATACTACACAAGTCATGTTTGTTTTGCTTCATATGCCAAGTGTACAATTGGATGTTCCATTGAATCAAAAAAACTTGGAGGGAAAATACTTTCCAACTTACACAAAACGAAAGGAATGTTAATTTCCAAACAGGCTATATGTTCCTCCCTGATTTGCAGTGCCATGAGTTCTTTAACTCAACTTTGTGAGAGTTTTTCATACTTGTGAAGACAACAACTCATGAAAAGCAATGTGGAGTACTTATTGCATAAACACATGACAATCATGACTTTTTCATGCCAAACAACTTCAGCTTATGCATATCGAAGCATTGAGACATATTGGATACATACCCATCTGAAATCTAATATTCTTGAGCTATTCACATAATACTAGCTTACTTTGCTTATCAAGTGTATATTTTGCCTTTGGATATTTTTCAGTTGCATTATCTCGATGTAACTCTGGATGACGACAAAATAACTTCAATTCTTCGCTAGATTTGGCATTATCTTTAGATTTCCCTTCTATATTCATTAATGTATTAAAAATATTTTTAAACATATTCTTCTCAATATGCATGACATATAATTATGTCTTATCAAATTGGTACTCCAATAATGCAAATCCTAGAATATACTTTATTTCTTTCATCCACATCTTGTTCATTTCGTTATTTGACTATTAACATCTTCGGGCCCAACTTCAGTTACCTTATCAATCATAATTTAGTGATTTCCTCTAACATATCCACTCTTGACCTTATAGGTGGAGCTAGATCTTCCACTATTCGATTCTTAAGAAAAGCAATTTTATTCCATCATAACAAATGATCAAGCAGTAATAATTTCCAGGTATTATCAAACCAAGACTACTTACCTTCATTTGGAAGCATGAAGGCATCAGTATATTCCATGCAATTTGGACAAACAAGTTTGCCTTGAGTACTTCATTCATACAACATATCATAAGCGAAAAAATCACTAACAGTCCATAGCAAAACAATTCGCAATTGAAAATTACGCTTTGTGGAAATATCATATGTCTCCACACCAATTTCCCATAACTTTTTCAATTCTGCAATCATGGGTTGCATAAATACATCTAACTTTTGTTTAGGATTGTTAGGTCCTAGAACTAAAATAGAAATAAACATATATTCCTCCTTCATACACAGCTAGGGTGGCAAATTATAAAGGGTTACAATAATTGGTCAACATGAATATTGTTGTCCAGATTGTTCAAAAGCTTGAAACTTATTAGTGCACAATCTAAGTCGAATGATTCAAACTTCATATGCAAATAATAGATTCATTCTATTAAAATGTTTCAACGTAGGAGAATCTGAATAATGTTCCATCATGCCTTCATCTTGTTCATGTTCAGCATGTCATCTCATATACACGGTAGTTGCTTCAAAAACATACAACCTTTGTAGTCTTGGCGTTAGAGGAAAGTAATACATCATTTTATATGGAACTTCTTTTTTAGATGTACTTGATACTTGAGGCATGCATTTATAACTGAAAAAATCACAAAACTTGTATGCCCTCAAGTCACTATCATCACTCTAATATAACATACAATTATTCTTGTAATAATGAATGTTCTTAACTGGAAAACCTAAACCTTGCATCAATTTCTTGGTGCTATAAATATATCAACCATCTTATGATCCTTAGACAACGACTCATTGTACCATTGTACAATATTGTTGTAACACCTTTTAGATAAAATGATGCTCTGATTTGATATTCATTAGTCATGCAATCGAAGATAACTTGGAATATTTTTTGCAACCATACCTCAATTCATCATTAGCTATATCAAGCATATCATACAACTTTGAGACATTGGATTGGAAGCTTCACTCATTCCACTATAATCAAACTTTGGCCCAACTACATCCATTGTCATATTATGGTATGCAGTAGGTTCTTATTCATTTGGACATACATTTGCAGTTAGAAGTTCAGGTTCATTTGTAGTTGATGTTCTAGAACTACACACTTCACCATGCAAATACCACTCATAGTACTCAACAATAAATTCCTTTGCATAATATGCAACATTACTGTATTGGGGTCCAAATAACTACAATTCTTATACTTCTTATGACTACACAAACATATAATTTTAATTTCTTCCATAAATTCAAGTTGAGACATTGCAAATTGAATGAAATGATTCACACCTTCTAAGAATGTTGTACATAATAAGCAATCCTTCAGCCTATAATACATCAAATTCCTACTTGATCTCATTATAAAGTCTTGAATATTCCAGCGTAACAATGCAATTAAACATACATATAGCATTTTTCAGTTCAATATTTTTTATGCTATTTTTCTTTTTTTATATATCTAATATTATTTATTTGTCTTTCCTTACCTATAAGGTGAAAACCTAACTCATTTAGAAATTCATTATTATACAACAATTTATCATAACAACATAGTTTGCACAACTGCTAAAATTTCAATAGTATCTCACTGCAGTTCTTCTAATGCACCGAAATGAAAAATGTTTTCAAACATTTATTATTATATACTAAAAGAACGTGTTAGGAGATACACAACCAAATTTGTCAGCAACATATATAGTAAACTATAGTATAAACAACAAGTTATATTAATAATAAATTTTCAAATTGTCCATTTAGGACAATTCGACATGATTTTTATCATCAAATTTGAATCTCACCAAACGGATATTTAAGATTATACTTATATGTTCTTTTATGAAATTTATAGAAAATTCAATATAATTTCCTATAAATTATATATTATTTTGGTATTGTCATTTTCATAAAAATAAAAACAAAAATAAAATTTCAAATAAACATTAAGTCTAAAACATATAATATTTAAAAATAAAACAAGAAAGTTTTGGCATTTTAGTTTTTGTTTAATAATATTATTTTTTTCTGAACTTTCCCATATATTCTATTTTTATATAACATTATTATTTTATCTCAGCTTTGAAATTTTATTAAATTTTCAGAGATATTTTTTTTTTTTTTGGAAACCTTTGAAATTTTATGATATTTTTATTGAATACTATTAATGTTTTAAAATTTTGAACTTTTATAAAAATTTTCAGGTATACTACTAATTTTATGTTATTTCATGGCTTTCATAATTAACTTGTAATTATTAAGAAATATTACTTATAATTTACATACTCTTTGCATTTATTAGTGGCTAATTTAGGATAATACAATTTTTATATATTTTTTATTTATAAAATTTTAAGGATATTTAATATAATTAAGATTTTGAGTCTTTTATGACATTCATAATGTACTTTAAATTTTATGGAATTATTTTTATAATTTAAAATTTTTTTCTTTTTTTGGGCAAACTTAAGTAAAATTTTTAGATATGTTTTTATTTTACGACCAGTTAAGTAATTAGTTTTTTAGTATTTTTATGACATTCTTAATTAATTTTTAATTTATAGTTAATCTTATAATTTAGAATATTATTAAATTTTATGGAATACCTAGAAATAATACAATTTCAATAATGATTTTTTTTACATCTTATGTCATTAATTATATTATAATTTTTTTTTATTTTTATTAAATACAATTTTTACTATTAACATTTTTTTCATATTTTATGTTTTAAAATTTAAGGCAATTTAAGTAACTTATATTTTTTGTATTTATTGAATATTTTATTCAATATCATTTGCTTATTATTAAACAATTTTATAAAATTTAAAATTTATTACGTGCAAAGATAAATACATACAAATATTTTGTAACATACAATTATTCAATGAAAAATATATTTTTTAACATATTAATTATGAAATAAAAAATTTTTAAATTAAATGCTTACTTCTTAGAGCGCATAAATCATAAACTTCACAACAAAATTTTAACCTAAGCACAAAATGGAAATAAAAAAATTATAAATGACAAATATCAATAAATTTATACAATTTCTATAATTTAATTAAAATAAATAAACTTCACAAATTAAAATTACACATAAACTATTAATTTTGATGAATTTTATAATTAATTTTGATGAATTTATAATTTATAAAATTTCAAAATTTAAACTAAATTACACTTATTACTAAATTTTAACAACATTTCTATTAAAAAATTTCAATATTTTGCAAATTAAATTAAATTACACTAATTACTAAATTTTAATTAAATTTTTCTTAAATTACAATACATAACTACATTTAATTAAAATTTTTAAGATTTCATTTTGTTACACTTAAATTTCTAAAATTTAATTTAATTACACTTTAACTATTCATTAAATATTACTAAAATTTCTAAAAATTTTAAAATTTATTTAACTTACTAAAATTTAATTGAAATTTCTAAAATTTTCATGACTTATACTTAAATTACTAAATTTTATTAAAATTTCTAAAATTTAACTTCATTACACATAACTTTATAAATTTTTATTAAATTACATTAAAATTAGTCATTACATATGGCTACCATTTATAAAATTTCTACGATTTGTAAATTTTAATTAACTTATATTTAAATTATTGAATATCATTAATTACACTTAAATTTCTAAATTTTAATTTAATTGCACTGGAATTAATCATTAAATGTTACAATCTGAAATTTAATTAAATTACATATGAATTAATAAACGTATTCAATTATTCAATTTATTAAATTTACAATTACATTACTAAATTTTTTATATATATTAAATTACTAAAGCTACTAAATTACAGATTTAACAGTACAATTTCTATTAAATTTATATAATAAATTACCAAAATTCACCAAATGAATTTTCAATATTAACATTCACAATATTTCTCAAAATTCACAAAATCACAAAGTTTCACAATAAAATTAACGAAAAAGATTTTCAATAATTCTCAACATTTCTCGTAAATCAACATTTTCAAAAATTACAATTAAAAAAAATAAAAATATTATAGAATTTTAACATTTTCAGAATATTATAAAAATAAAAAATATTAACATTTTTATAATTACAATCAAAATTACAAAAATAAAAAAATATTACAACATATGTTACAAATTTTTAGATTTCATTCAAAAATATAAAAATTATTATAGATTTCATAATTTTTCTCTATTAAAATTACAAAAAAAAAAAAACAAGCAGATGGAGGGAGAGATTCATGTACTAGGTGGTAGTGGTAGTGGTAGTGGCATCGGTGGTGGTAGCAGCAATAGAGAGGAGAGCAGAGAGGGGAGGAGAACAAAGAGAGATCATGGGGGGGCAGGGGTGAGAAGTAAGCAACGACAGTGAGAGAGCCGAGGGAGAGAGGAGCTGGAAGATGGGAGCTGGAGTGGAGGGGGGAGAGGAGAGAAGGGGAGAGAAGAGAAAGAAGAAGAGAGATAGAAAAGTTTGAGCAAAATTTTTTTACAATTTACCAAAAGATTACCGACGAAAATTGACACATCACCTTAAATGTTTCATCGGTATATTTTCTTCATTTTTTATTTATCAATTTACGGATGTACTACTGATAAAATATCAGGCATGTTAATTCTTATGAGTCTTTTCATTTTCTCCATCAATAAACTTTTGACGCCAAGTTTGGCTCCAAAATTTATCGATGGAATATTTTCGTCGATAAATTACTGACTATTATCTATCGATAATCAGTTGTTGTATTTTAAAATACATTTCTATAGCATTTTGTCATTGATATGATGGAATTTACCAACGAATATTAGTTCATCGGAGAGTTTCGTCACTTTTTTTTTTTTCTTGTAGTGACCTGCATTATAGGTGAAGTATTTGTCAATAGTTTGTCCGCAATAAAGATTTTTATTAGCCTTGAAATTCCTAAAATACATGATTCCAGGCAATGGTAAATAAAAAAAAATATTTATTTATTTAAGATAATGAAAAACAATTTATAACGTCATATTATTACAGATTGACATTATCAGCTAGTAATTTAGCTCAAGATAAGTTTTCATTGCTTCCACTTATGAACAGAAGTTTTGGATTCTAAAAATTATTTCAAGTTGTATTGACTATTGGAATAGATGATTCATATAATTTGTCATTTAAAGTGACATTTTTAAGAATGAGAATCCTTGATTTCTAGCTCCACCATCTTTAGTTACAACAACTCCTAAAACCTCGACACTTCTTCAAATACCTATGACTATGCACAATCAAATAAGTGTAAAAAGACCTTTCAAAAGGATGAAACATAGATAGCATCATCCTTAGTATCAATTAGTGATTCACGAGCAAATTTATCTCATGAAGTATTCGCAGCAAAAAAATCATAGACCTAGTAAGAAACTAATATTCAAATTACATTGATATTCATTTTTAAAATATATGCTTGTGATGAAATAATTTTATAAACTTTTGTTATTACTGGCTAACTGCATTAATGCTTTTTATTAAAGACAATCGCCTATGTGTAATGCGCAAAAACCAGCTTGTTTGAAACCTTATATATATATATATATATATATATATATTTCCGAAGAATAAACATAATATTTTAAATATTGTTATTTTAACTTTATTACAATTTCCATGTCATTATGTATAATGTCAATTCTAAAATTCTACAATTATTATATATTTAAAATTTAAATTTAAAAAATTTCACCTACAGTATCGCACAAACTATCTTATTAATAATAAATATTTATTTAAAATTAAATATAAGATTAAAATTAATTAGATATATTAATTATTAATATTATAAATAAATAAATAATTTTTTGCGGACGGTCTTGCTAATAATAAATATTTATTTAAAATTAACTAGATATATTGATTACCAATGTTATAAATAAATAAGTAATTTTTTTTAAAGGAAGGAAACCATCAAATAAAACACCGTAAGACATTGTATCCCATGTGATCCAATCATCTGGTCCTCGTTACTGTTTTACCAGTCCACCACCGCCTGAAATAACTAAATAAAATTCTACCCAATTAACTCAACCTCTGCTCTTTTAGTCCATCCATGTCAGACTCCTGCAACTCTCGGCACTTCTCATGGCTAATGAAATCCTGCTTCCCCAATCCACAACACGCTGCCGCCACCATCGATCCCATCCATCTCATCACCATCACTACCACCACCCTCTCCTCCCTCCCCGATGACCTCCTCCTCGATTGCCTTTCTAGAGTCCCCTCTTCCTCCCTCCCCTCTCTCTCCCTCGTCTGCCGCCGCTGGTCCCTACTCCTCCAGTCCCCTTCCTTCCTCTCCCTCCGCCGCCTCCACAACCTGCTCCATCCTACTGTCTTCGCTTTTTCTTCTTCCCACTCTGCTTCTCTTCGCTTCCAAAATCACCTCATTAACAACCTGTGGAACGTCTCTTCTTCTCTTCCTTTCCAATTCGCTTCCCTCGATACCATTTCCCATTTTCGGTTAACCGCTGTCGGACCCAGAATCTACATTATCGGCCGTCATGGCTTGTTCTGCTATGACACATGGACCGGCGCCGTTTCTTCTAAATCTTCTATGGTTTTTCCTCGTAAGAAATTCGCCTCCGCCGTCGTCGGCGGCAAAATCTACGTTGCCGGAGGAGGGTCACGGGTTGCGGCCGCGGTGGAGGAGTATGACCCAGATGGGGATTCTTGGACTGTAGTGGCTCACGCGCCCAGAAGTAGATTTGGATGCATTGGGGTAGCTGTTGATGGCGTGTTCTTTATAATTGGAGGACTCAAAATTAATGGAGTAGCAGGGAACGAATCCTCACGCGCCGCCTCTTCTGCTGGGGCAGAAGCACATGTTTACGCTAGCTCTATGGACCTATACGATGTGGAGGCGCGTGTGTGGCTTAGAAGCCGAGCGGTTCCAGGTGGTGGGTGTGTGGTGGCAGCATGTGCAGCGGCAGGACACGTGTACATCTTAGCTAGCCATGCGGTGGAGCTGTCGTTTTGGCGTTTTGATGCTCGCAAAAAAACTAATAATGGCAACAGCAATGGTGGGGGCAGTGTATCTGGAGAGTGGTGTAGGATAAAGAGTCCTCCTCTACCAGCGCAAGTTAGACTAGAGAGTACCGTTAGGTTCAGCTGTGTAGGGGTGGAGGATAAGGTGGTGCTAATTCAAGTCAATGGATGCATTGACGATTTGTTAAGGAGAAGCGGAAGAAACGTTAGGGGATTAAAGGAAGGATTGGTTTTGGTTTATGATTCAGCCTGTGGAGAGTGGAGCAGAGGGCCTGATCTGCCGGAGCTGGTACGACGCGCTGCCTGTGTGACGGTGGAGTGCTAAAGGGCCTAACTTGCGCCGTCAGCTGGTGCATGTGAAGCAAAGTTGGATTATCGGGGCTAACGTGCGCATGATGTCGTTTTGCTGGGAGACAAAATGATTAATGTAACGTGTGTATGATTGCCATTTACGATAAAAGATGATGGGACCTCTTGGGCATAGGTTATAATATAATTTAGGGAGATGGGGTCTAATTTTTTTTAATTAAAGATATGGGTGTTCATTGGCCTATTTTTTTTAATATATATGTTTTTTATTTTCTATTTGACTATAAGTACGAGGAAAGAAAATAAAAAAAGATAAAAATAATAATAAATTTTGTGTTTAATTTTACTTTTTAAGAAATTTATCTATATTAAAAATATATATAATAAATATAATAATTAAATTTAAATTTTAAAAATAAATATTTTTACCTTTAAAAATATAAAGAGTGTTTTAATAATTTATATTGATAATTATGAATGAGTATCTGAATTCTAATTTATTAGTTAAAATTTTTTTATAACTTTACTATAAATAAATTTTTAATTTTAATTGTAATGGGATAAAAGAATAGATAAGATTATTAAAAAAAAAAAAGATAAAGATTTGGATTTGAAAACAATGAGAGTAGAAGGACAAAACTTTGTTGGCTTGGATTCTTTTCCGTCGAATTGGATGGCTGTATTTGAAACGTGTGTGTAATATTTAATTTATTTTTTGTTAGCTTCGCTTGGTCTCATATGTGGTGTATTCTTTTTTTTTTTTTTTTTTTAATTTTTATTTTGATATGAACTAACGAGGACACACGAGTTCACGGGTCTTTTAGGAGTCAGACTAAATTAATTTGAAAATTTAAAAGTATAAAGTGAATTAATTTGAGGCAATGTATAAATTAATTTAGTTTAGTTTGAATATAAGTTAGTTTGATTTAAATCAAAATTTTTAAAAAATAAATTAATATAACTAATAAATTTTAAATAAGTTTGAATATTCGGTTTCATTTAAATTTAACTTATTTTGATTTATTTTAAATAAATTTAATTTAGTTTATTGCAATTATAAAATTTTATTAAAAATTAAATTAAATTAAATTTATATTTAAAATAAATTAAATTGATTCTATTCACTTTGAATTTTTAATTTCAACCGTTTTATGTCACCCCACTAATTACACAATTCTCTCGTCTAATAATCATGCATTTTATGATTTTTCTAAGATCTCAAATTAAGTTATTAATATCAAATCAATATTTGAAGTCAATTTAGATATCAATAATTAGACTTCGAATTAATCATATAATTTTTTTAGCAAAAACTGATTTCCATAATATTTTCTATATTTAATAACCAAAGTAAATAATTAAAAAAAATAAAAAGCTCAAATCCAAAAACCAATATTTCAATTAGTTGTGTTTTCTTCTATCATCATTCACACATTAAAAAACTGCATGCTTCAACAACTTCAACCTGAAAAATATAGGGAACAATGATCAACAACAAGAAAAAGAAGGAAAGAAAAGAAAAACATAAATAATACTCAACTACTAGATTAAATCAACATCTCAAAAACTTACATATTGAGTAAGGATGTTCATAGTTATGTTCTTCAAATGGAGAGATTTTTAAATATAATTAATTTTAAATTAAAAATTTTCAAACTGAAATAGAACGAATTGTATAGAGAAATTGTTCCTTGTTATTATTGAACTAGTATGTTAATCAATTGATAGAAATATATAATGCTCCTAAATCAACCTGCATGATGTTGCGAGTTAAATTTATTTAAATTTTATATTTTATATAAATATTGTTATATAAATTTTGATAATATTCTAATTTAAGAGTTTATAAATGAAATATTTTTGTCATAAAATAAGGAATAGTTATAAATATAATACACAATAAATGTAAATTCAGAATATTGTAAGTAGACGGTATGTTTAATGACATTTTTAAAAATTATACAACTTTTCAAATTTTTGAAATGTTTAATATGAACATTATAAATGCATAGTAGTTTGTTATTTATTTCAATAATTTTAATTATTTTTATTCTTAAAATATCTTTTATACTTTGCAAAGTAATTAATCATGTAATTTGTCAATAAAAAATTCTCATAAATTTTAACAATTATAAAAAAAATATTCATTAAAAAAGTTGAAGAATTTAATTAGATCATATAAATGTGAATGCACACATATTTAAAATAGAAATAAATTATCTTAAATAAGCAATAGAAAATTAAATAGACTAATAGCAAAAAAACAAACTTTGATAGTTATTCCAAGTTTATAATGAATTTTTAATTTTAATAATTTATGCATTAGCTTCATGATTATGATAAATTATGTTAGATTAGGTTATTCAAAGTCAAGACTCTCTTTTGATCTTGAAAATATAGATTGAAAGATTCTAATATCAATTTTAAATATTGTTTTTATAGATATTAAGATAGAATTTTATTGAAAGTTGAATAGAAATGATTAGAAGCAAAAAAAACTTAAAGTATGAAAATCTGCCTTCGAAATTAGTGACTGCGAATTTCGAAGTGATCGCGAATTTTGAAAAAAATGTTGTTGAGATTCAAAAGTTGCATTCGCGAATTTCGGTAGAAACCACAAATTGGTGAAACAATATCTCCATATTAGACAGAAGATTTCATGGTGATCAAAAGAAAATAGTGACTGCGAATTTGAGTAGTGACCGTAAATTTTGAGATCCGTTAAAAAGATCCAACGACTAGTTTTTGAAAAGACTAATAGTTTTATGTCACATGGACTAACCATTAAACAGTTCAAAAATAGCGATCACAAATTTAGTCTCGATCACGAATTTTATCTGATAAGCATTTAATGCAAGATATGTTTAGCACAACTTGAAAATTTATGCATAGTTTCTTTGTAACGCCTTTTTAGTGGTTATTGCCTATAAATATACCACCAAATAGACTTGAATGCAAGAGAGGATAACCATTGTTTGTATCAAAACTCTTGTAAAGTTAATTCTCAACTTTAACTTTTTATTTCTTTGTACATAGTTTGGTGTGAGCTTTTAAACACCTTGGGTTTGGGTTTGAGAGTGAACCCTTGTATAGAAAACTCCTGTGTAGGTTTGAGAGTTAGCCTAATTGTAAAACTCTTGTATAGATTTAAGTGTAAAACACATGTAAGGTTTGGTGTAAACCTAAAACACTAGGTTAAGTGTGAGTCTTAGGAAAACACTTGTAAGGTTTGGTGTGAGCCTAAATATTAAGTTGAGTGTGAGCTTGTAAAACACTAGTGATTGAGTGAAACACCCAATTGGTGAATTGAAGAGTGGATGTAAGATTGGTTAATACCCGAACCACTATAAAACTTTTATGTTTACTATTCTCCCACTCTTTCTCTAATATTTTCATTCTTGCATGCTTCCTCCAAAATCAAAAGTTCAAATTTGCCACTAATTCAACCTCCTTCTTGGTGCACTAGGGCCAACAATTAGTATCAGAGCCAAGTCTCAATTCAAGCCTTAATTATGTGAGAAAAGATCAATGACACTAGAAAGAGTCCACTCTCACCTTAGTCCCCATATTGATGGCAATGATTATGCTCTTTGGAAGCATAAAATGGAGATCTACCTTGATAGCAATCTCATCAAATTATAGGATTATATACTTAAAGATTGGAAGCCTCCAACAAAGATGGTTGAAGGAGTAGAGGTGGCAATTGCAGGAGAAGAATGGAGTGAAGCACGATAGAAGGCAAATGGGAAGAACAATAAGGTAATGACAATTCTCCTAAGCTCCATGTCAAGAGAAAAAAATTGGAAGAGTCCAACATTGCCAAACTATACATGACATATGGAAAGCAATAAAAAACTATCATGAGGGCATAAATCTTATGAAATCAAATAGGTTGGAGATGTATGTGACAAAGTGAAAGCTCTTCATGATGAAAGACCATGAAACCATCACCAAAATGACAAATAAAATTCTCTCTATTGTCACAAATATGAAAAAGTTTATAAAGATTCTTACCAACTATGAGGTAAATACTAAAATCTTTAAATCTCTTCCATTGGATAAATTGGGTGCAAGAGTATGTAACATTCAAGAGTCTAATTTGGAGATTGAGAAAGTGTCAACCGATGCATTCATTGGTAACATTCTCACTCATGAGATGGCTCTCAAGAAAGATGAAAAGATGAGAAAGCTAAGAGGATAAAGAAACAAAGAAGAGAAGAAAGTTTTGGGCTTTAAAGCTTAAGAAGATTATTCAAGCTCAAGTAACTCAAATGAAAGTGACAAAGAAGAAAAAAAGTTTGCCAAAATATCAAGAAGAACCAAAGAGTTTATGAAAATGGGAAGAGAAAAAAGAATCCAAAGAAAGTCATCTTTTTATCATTACAAGGAAAAGAAGAAGAGCTTCAAGGCTACTTGGGATGATGATTCAAGTGATGAAGAAGAAGAAGATGAAGTAGCAAACTTTTGTTTCATGGCTTAAGAGGACTCCTCCAAAGAGGTAAGTATTTTTCTACACTTTTATAATGATTATAATGCATTTGATGATATGGATGATGAGTTTTTAGAAGCTCTCACTTTAAAATGTGACAAATATAAGTCACAAATGAAATCTTACAATAAGAAATGCTCGAAATTAGAGGATGTGTTTAAATCCTTGAATAGTTTTATAAGTGAATTGAGGACTTCAAATGAAGAACTCAAAAAATCTGTTGAGAGTCTTTCAAAATCTTTTTCATCCCTAACCTCCTTGAGAAAGAAAAATAACTACTTAAAGGGTAAAGTCATTGACTTTAGAAACTATATTTCTAAGTTCCATAAGAGAAATGAAGCTTTGGATGCACTTATAGTATCACAAAGACCTTTTTTAGTTAGGCATAGTTTAGACTTCAATGAAGCCTCTTCATCTGCATCTTCACTCACTACATTCGTTAGAGCAACAATACCTTAAACTTTAAGTATTGAGGTCATGAGGAAGAGAGGTGCTCCCGGCACTAAGCCACCTATGCTTAAGGGCAAAGGAAAGACCCCATAAAACTCAAGAGCCAAGGCTCAAAGCATAAATTATGCTTACATTTATAACAAAAAGCATGTTCAACCACACAAACATAAAAAATTCTTTTCTACACCTAATTACTCATGCACTTGCATACATTCTCACCTCCTAAGTATGAGAAGGCCCCTTACTCATACTATGGTTGTGCATAGGAGAAAGACTTATAAGTCTAAGCTTCAGTGTCATTATTGCATGAGATATAGGCATATCAATGTATTTTGCCAAATTAGGAAGACACATCTTAAATTGGAGGACCTTTCCAAGACTAACCCCCAAGGACCCAAGCATGTTTGGGTACCAAAGCAAAGTGTTTGATATTGTAGGATGAAGACTCATTCACCAAATTCTTATGATGGAAAATCTAAAGGTGAATGAAGATTACTAATGAAGAAAGGATAAAGTTTCAAATGGTTATTTGGTATGAAGCCATGGATACTAAACTTGTAATATATCCCTTATCCCTTATGTTTTTAACTTAATATATTTATGCATACATTTAGGGGGAGTTTTATTGCTTATCTATGTGTTGGCATCTTTGATTTGATTTGATTAATTGTGTGATGAGTTGAATCAATTCATTTTGATTTTGAGGTTTTCTACATTACAAATGCTCAAATCAATCATAAAAAATCATATACTTTATACTAGGGCCATATATGAAATTTCTTAAATTTCTAACCCTAGTTTGTGTGTTCAAGTATCTTTAAATGTTTGAATTATTTTGCATTTATATTTTTTTTATAAAATTTCTATGCAATTTATGTTTCATCCATTTATCTACTTATGTGACATATTGTGATCAATTATGAAAAATTACTTATGTTTGTCATTATAATTTGAGTTTGTACAATTGACAAGTTTGTAAGCATTCCCTATCATATTCCCTATTCTATCTCTGAGTCCCTCCTATTTCCTCTCTTTTTGATCTTGACAAAGGGGGAGAGATAATTGATTGAATATACAAAGAGAGAACATAAGGGAGAGAAAATTGAACTACATTTGTTATAAGATAAGATAATGATCTTATTATAATAACTAAAGGGGAGTATGGATTGAGGGGGAGCAATTTCATATTTATTATTTGAATCACTTCATAGTCATTCTCTTAGAAGCATTCATAATTGATTATATATCCTTTGCATATTCAATCTAGATTGTCAAAATCAAAAAGCTGGAGATTGTCGGACTATGTTATTCAAACCTAAGTCAAGACTCTCTTTTGTTTTTGACAATATAGATTGAAAGGTTTTAATATCAATTTTAAGTTTTTTTTTTTTTTTTTTTTTTGTGTGCAGATATTAAGATAGAATCTCCTTGAAATTGAATAGGAGTGATTATAAGCAAAAAACTCAAAGTATGAAAATCTACTTTCGAAACTAGTAACCACAAATTTTGAAGTGATTGTGAATTTTGAAAACAATGTTGTTGAGATTCAAAAGTCGCGACTGCGAATTTCGGTAGTGACCGTGAATTGGTGAAACAACATCTCCATGTTAGACAAACGATTTCACAGTGAACATCGCGATTAAAGAAAAAAAATAGTGACCGCAAATTTGAGTAGCGACTGCGAATTTTAAGATTTGTTAGAAAGATCCAATGACTAATTTTTGAAAAGACCAATGATTTTATACCACGTGAACTAGTTGTTAGACACAGTTCAAAAATAGTGACTGCAAATTTAATCTCGACTGTGAATTTCATCTGATGTGCATTAATGCAAGATATGTCTAGCACAACTTGGATATTTAGGCATATTTTCTTTGTATTGTCTCTTTGGTGGTTATTGCCTATAAATGCACCACCAAATGGACATGAATGCAAGAAAGAATAACCATTGTTTATGCCAAAACTCTTGCAAAGTTAATTCTCAACTTTAAATTTTTATTTCTTTGTACATAGTTTTGTGTGAGTTTTAAATATCTTGCGTTTGGGTTTGAGAGTGAGCCTTTGTCTATAAAACTATTGTATAGGTTTGAGTGTTAACCTTAGGAAAACATTTGTAAGGTTTGGTGTGAGCATAAAACACTAGGTTGAATGTGAGTCTTGGGCAAACATTTATATGGTTTGGTGCGAGCCTAAATACTAAGTTGAATGTGAGCTTATAAAACACTAGTGATTGAGTGAAAGACTCAATTGATGAATTGAGGAGTGGATATAAGGTTAATTAATATCCAAACCACCATAAAACTCTTATATTCATTCTTCTCCTACTCTTTTTCTAATCTTTTATTTTTGTGTGCTTACTCTAAAATCAAAAGTTCAAATTTGCTACCAATTCAATCCTTTTTCTTGGTGCACTAGGGCTATTAGCCCTAGGCACCAAGAAGGGAGGATTGAATTGGTGTATAAAAATTAAAATTAGAAAGAAAGAGAAGAAATGAGATGAAAGGAAACACACGATTTATAATGGTTCAGGTATAATCGACCCTACGTCCACTCCCCAATTCTTTGAAATTGGGTATTCCACTATCTTTCAAAGGTGTTTTCAAGCTTACAACAAACTTTTACACTTGTGTTTTGAAGGCTCACACAACAACCTTTACAACTTGTGTTTTTAGGCTTACACAACAACCTTTGCAACTTGTGTTTTAACAGGCTCACACAACAACCTCTCTTAGTGTTTTAATAGGCTCACACTATAACCTATTATAGATGGTGTTTATGCTCACACCTAACAATGACTTAAAGAATAGAAAAGGGTGTGTAGCAAAATTGCAAGAGTTTTGGTACAAAGTTATTAATTCTCTTGCATTTACATCTGTTTGGTGAGGTATTTATAGTCTCTACCCAGCAAAGAGACATTGCAATAAAACTGGCACAAAATAATCAAAGTAGGCTTGACAGATTTTCGCATTAAATGCTTGACAGTCATTTCACGGTCGTTACTAATTATTCACGGTCGCGAATTCTAAGTTTCATAAGGAAAATCCCATTTGTGTCTAATGGCTAGTCCATGTGACAACTTCTAATTAGTGCATCAGGAAAATATAGTTGTTATCTTTCACCTGCTCTCAAAAGTAGCACTCGCAATTTATTTTCTACAGGATGCGACTCTGGACGTGAATTCCTCTATCAAAAGTGTTCACCTTCTTCTTTTGGGTTTGTGGTCGCTACTAACAAGTTCCCCTTGCGATTTTTTACTTCCAATGGTTATTTGGGACACTTGTCAAGATGTGATTGTGGACTTGATTGCCTCTTGAGTTACTTCAAAATTTGCGATCGCAATTGAGGCAAGTTTTACACCACGAATTTGTCTGTCACTTTTGGAGTTCTTCTTTTGGATGAATCATGACCGAGAATTACTTGGCAATTTCATCTGTCTGAACTTCTAACAAGTCTTCTAATGGATATCGGTAGCGAATTTTTAGATTATGATCGCGATTTAGAAGTTACTTCATATACTTTGAAGATTAAGATTTTTATCCAACTTCTAACTTAAAGACTTTCATAAAAACTGCAAAACAACACTAAATAGAAACATGAAAAATGATCAATCCCCTTTGTCAAGATCAAAAGAGGCCCAAGACTTAGGGTTAACTATCCTAGTTTTACAATCTCCCTCTTTTTGATTTTGACAACTTAGATTGATCCTTAAATGAAAAAGATGCAAGAAAGTGAAGTTGGATTGTAATATGATTCAATAAATTCTTATAACAAAATTTACTAAGTATATCATTCATTTAATCAAGGGTGAAGTTGATAAAACAATAGGTATATTGCTCCCCCTCAACTTATGTTATAGTTATTCTCAAGTTATTTCATTATTTTCTCCATTTCACAATCTCTCCCCCTTTGGCAAAATCAAAAAGAAGGTATATAAGGAAAAGAAAGAAAGAAAAAAAAAATGAAATTCATGCATAAGAATTCATAGGGAACAAACATAATGCAATGGATAAAAGAATAAACATCAATCGTATAAGAGAACAATGTTTGCAAAGAAACAAATTTTATTTATATATATTCATAACTGTGGGATCACAAAATTTGTAAAAAAGAAACATAAGGAAAGTAAAAAAATAAATATAAAAGATCCCTAATCTAAAGTGGTGGAGAATCATCTCCGGAAGATGGTGTATCTGGCGTTTGTTGTGCTCCCTCAATTTCATCTCCATCTTTTACGTCGTCTTCATTGCCATCTTCATCTTGCGTATCTTCAAATTTGGTGAAGTCTGAAAGATGGCAAGGACGAACTCCTAGTTTCTCTTGGAGATCCACCATATCGCTGTGAAGATGAGAAAGGAAGATGAACCTTCTCTTCATCATCCTCATAAGCTTGTCCAACTTATGATTAATGGAGGCAAGATATAACTTGGACTTTGGTGTCGGTTGAGGAGGAGGGATTTGAATGTTGTCTTCTTTGATTTGAAGCCTTTTTTGCTTGGAAGCTTGGGAGGTTTCCATCTTCTTCGCTCCGATGGCACCAAGGGTGTAGATATATGTGTTCGGATGGATTGCCTTGGCATTGATGAGGTAGGTTAGGTAAAAAAAGTTTTGAGAGGGAAGGAGCTTCTTGATGAGGAATTTCTCTTTCTCCTCATCAAGTGCTCCAACAAATCGGTAGATGGTTGTAATGTGAGAGGGTAAGAGAAACTAGCTTTTGGGTTTAGTACTCATGTGGATTAATTGATCCATAAGGTAATGACCGGTTTGAATAGGATGGTTCTTGACAAGGAAAAATAAGAATGCCAAGTCCTTCTGTGAAACCTTCTTGTTACCATCACCTCTTGCATTGACAAAGAAGGTGATGATGCGATGAAGGATCCACAAGGGTAGGGTTTTTAAGTGTTTGGATAAGGAGGAGCAGGGGTCGTGTTTAGTTTCGATGGATATCTCTGACCAAAATTCAAAGTAGATGACGTCGAGTGCGGAGATGATGAATGGTATATGTTTTCCGACTTGTAGGTTGAAAAGTGTGGATAATTGGTTGAAGGTGATGTAGAAGGGGTCGCTGAAGGCCCGAAACACCAACATGTATTGGTCGGCTCTCGAATCGGATTTTCGACTTAGTTGCATGGTGCACATGAACTCATGTACAACCTCCTCGTATCCTGGTTCATCTCGAAAGATGAATTCGTTCCAGCTCAGATCGGAGAGAAAGACATGAATCTTCGCATTGATGCCCAACATCTCTAACATGAAGGTCGATGGGATTTCGTTCGGTAGAATCACTTTAAAGGAGTTCGCCTTGAATCTCTCCTTTTCTTCCTTGGTGATTCCCTTCATGAGATGGAGGGCAGAAGGTGCAGAGGGTTGAGCCACTTCCTTGCCTTTGTCAGCCTTAGAGAATTTCTTGGGAGCCATTGCAAAAGAGAGGAAGAAAGTTTGAGAGATTTATGAGAGAGAAGAAGTGTTTGGGGGTGAAGTGAAGAAAACACTGTTGAAGGGGGGTATTTATAGGCTTGAATGGGTGCAAAAATAGTCATAAATGGCTAACAATGAATTAAATGAAGAGAGGAAACGGTTGGCAATCAAATCACTTAATTGCCTAGGCGGTTACTCTGATTTGCGTCTGTGAATTTCAAAAAATGTGAGTAACGGATAAATTTTCCTCAAAAAAAGGCACGTCAACGGTCATATTTTTAAAAAACTGACCAAAATTCTTGGTGGAGAGTAATTTTGGCGACCGCAAATTGACATTTGACAATCGGGTGAAGTTTACTTGTAATTTGTGATTGTGAAGAATAAATAACGACTGTGAATTATGAGTCAGCAAGGATAAGTATGAGAAAATTTTGAAAACATGTGATCCACTAAATAATAATCATGTTCATACAATCATCACTCATGCATAACATACATAACAATCAATCATAGGATCAAAATTTTCACTTTAGTGAACTTCCATTAAGCATTCCCAATTCTCTCTTAATGAAGTTCATCCTTTCTTCATTTAGAGGTTTAGTGAAAATGTCTGCAAGTTGATGATTTGTGTCAATAAATTCTAAAACAACATTATCCTTTTGCATATGATCTCTAAGAAAATGGTGTATAATATCTATGTGCTTACTCCTAAAGTGTTGGATGGGATTTCTAGAAAGATTAATAGCACTTATGTTATCACATTTGATGGGAATGTAATCAACTATTGATACGAACAAGGTTGATTTTTGGATCCTGATTCGTATGTAGCACAAGTCCCAAGCTTTAATTCAAAAGATCAAAACAAGATAAACTCTTAAATCCCAATTAGACCTCTAGAAAACTTGTTTCTAGCAACCTGAATTAC
>CATIWR010068481.1:0-28016 GCA_949677035.1 Omphalea diandra | reverse complement strand
TATATATATATGGACTAAATTGCAAGTATAGGAAAAGTTTATGCTTAATACTCTTATGGGCTTTTTTGGCCAATAATAGTTTTATTTATGCATAGTACATATTATATGGATGAGTTTATACAACTCTCCATATTTTAGTATTTTATTATATTAAAATAGATTCATTTATATTTTTAGGTGTACATGACTTTAAGGATCAAGGATCAAATAAGAGGTAAACAATTAATGATTAGAAATACCAAGTGAGGGGTTTTATAGTGGATTTTAATATCCATGGCATACATGCATTATAGTTTTATATATAGGCCACTGTAGGCCAAATTATGCTAATATAAAGTCATATGCAATTTTATGATTGAAATGAAATGACATGAAATAAATTTTTATTTATAAATGTCATGTGATGTGAGAATAGTTCAGGGATGAAGTGGAAATCCAAAGAGTCATAACTAGCCATGCAAGGATTATAACCTATATGTAATAAATGATATGTTATGCATGCATGACATGACTAGTAATGAAACTCTATCGTGTAAGAGATAAGTAAAAAATACGTCTCGTAAGGCAACTCCCCTGATAACGCATGGTTGGAGAAGCAACTCTCCTATGCGAGAAAGATAAGTAAGCCAAGCAAAGACTCCCATGGACTTGACTATCTATATGTGCAATGATAGGCTATGTAAATGTTGTATGCAGATGATGTGTCATGTAATTAGTAATGCATTCACATAAAGGCATGTAAGCATGCATAATAGACATTAAATTGCTTATTGAGTTTTAACCTCGAGCATATACGCTTAATGTTGTTAAGGATTAATTATCTAACCAAGAAATATGTTTATTATGTATTATATATTCTTAGTTATCATTGCAATGTCCTTAAGTATATTATTAAATGTCTCAAATGAATTTATATATGTGAGAGTCATATGTTAATGATTATTATGTGTAATATAATAATACTAACACGGTGTAAGTTAAGAATGAATACCTTAATTCAAAGGATTGTTTATTGGAGTTTTTTTTTTTTAAATATATGGTTTATGTCATGAAAGAAAGCAAAGAAAACTAAGAAAAGAGAAAAAGAAATATCATGTTTAAAGAAGTATTTCAAGATTAACTGTATTATTTTATTCCTTAAATTTTAAGGTGATATTAATATAAGTTTAAGATTTTTTAATATGTAGCAAAGGCTATGATGGGCCTTTCCATAAGCTAAATTAGGCTTGCTACGAGTTTTAGAGTCCTTAAGTCTTCCTGTTTCTTAGCACTAGCACGGTCTGAAAATCAGGTTGTGATAGAGTGGTATCAAAATAAAGTTTTGTATGGTCAAACCTTTGAGTTTAGAAAGAGAGACAAATTTGAGAGATGATAGAAATGATGAAAAATATATAAAGATATTTAGCAATGACTTATGATGATACAAGATTTTGTCTCATCTTGTCAGTTTCTCTTGAGTTAGAATTTTGCACTTAGTATTGACATGATATATTTGTTAATGCAAAGCTTTACATACTAAGTATATAGAGCTAATGAGAATTGTTATGCTTGAATTGTATGCTTTAGTTCATGGAATTCAAGTACACTTTGTATTTTGGTATACTCAACTCTAAAACATTGTTATGATAAGACTATGTTATGACATATTTGTTTGTATGATATCTATGATTAGACTTATGCTAAAGACATTATAGAGTAAATGGATTGATTGAGGATTATTAAATGATGTTATTTATGACATATGAAGGAAGAATATGAAGATATGATTATGATGATGAATATGTAGGCCCCGGATGGGTGATTGATTGTGTATGTTATGGATTGATGACTTCAGGACACACACACACACACACACATATATTGTTTTTGACAAGGGGAGTAGTCCAAAATATACAAGAGTCTCTATTGAAATTTAGATAGCATTTAAAGGAATAACAATATATGAAATGGGGACAAGACTAATAAAAGAAAGTCAAAAAGATGATAAGCATAGAAAAGAGAAGGTTAGAGTTAAAAGATAGAATTATAGATAGAGTTTTGACTTATATTTGTCCTAGAGGTCTACTAGAGAAAGGAATGATTATTTTTTTTTTATTTAAGAGGTCACGAGAATTTCTTAATCATGGCTATAGAATGGTCTCCTATAATTATGATAAGTTATCTTAATATTTTAAATGATATTTAAAGCTCATAAATGTTTTAAATGATTTACAATTACATACAAGCATTTTAATGATTTTTACTGATTTTAGTTCCTTCCTAACTCTAAAAGATCTTTAAAAGTAGACATGAGTTAACTTGGATTATTTACGATCCAAGAATGGCAAGGATAAGCTAAGAGAAGGAGATTTTAAGGCATATATGATAGTTGTATGAAAATTTGAGGATGGATTTTTAATAAAGGGATGCTTTTTGTAAGGTTCAAAATTCAGTTTTAGGAAATTTTTGTGACCTGAGTTATTTTAAGTATATTTTCACCAATTTTTGTGTATATGATTGTGAATTTTAATGATTTAATAATGATCAAATATATTTTAATGTATTTAAAGAGATTATTTAATGTATATGTTAGTATTTTAAAGAGAAATGATTTTATATTAATGAGATTATTTTTTTAATTAAATTTATGATAATTATTAAGAATTATGTTTAACGAATTATGTTTAATGAATATTTTATATTTAATAAATTAAATGTAAATGAAATTGACAATATATAATATTTTTAAGATGAATTTTATGTGAAGAAAATATATTTGATGATTCAAAGATTTAAAGATATAAAATTAATTATTTAAGTATAAATTTAATTGATATTGAAGAAATTTATAAATATTAATTTAAGTTAATATGAATATATGATTTAAATAATTTTAATATTAATTATAATTTGTGAATTTATTATGTTAAGTAAATATTGAAGAAATTTTAATTAAATGATATTATGCATATTAATTTATTTAAGATTATTTAAGTTATTGATTAAGTTGATTTAATTGAGAATATTATGTGAATTGATTTAATTTAACGTATTTAATTACGAAAAATTGAGCAATTTATGAGAGAAATTTTTTATCAATTTGGGAGAAAAAATTATTTATAAGATATATTTTATGTTAGGAGAAATAATTAATTATGGATAAATTAAATTATTTTTGTGAAATTTTTTTGTTAATTTTGAAAGATTAAATTATTTATGAGATATATTTTATGTCATGAAAATAATTAATTATGGGCATATTAAATAATTTATATGAGAAAATTTTATTAATTTTGAGAGATTAATTAATTTATTGAAATATTATGAAAATAATCAATTAAGGATGATTTATTATGTAATTTTAAGTAATTTTATTTTAATTTATTTAAGTGAAGACATTATAATTATATTTACTAGAATTAATTTAATTTAAAATATTTTATGAAAAATAATTTAATTATGGACGGAAAATTAAATTTTATGAAATTTAAATATTTTATATGATATAGATTTTAATTATGAGAATTTTAATTAATGTATTATTATTATTATTATTATTATTATTATTATTATTATTATTATTATTATCATTGTTCTTTTGAATAAAAAAGAAATGAAAAAGAAAAAAGAAGAAAACAAAAGCCAAAAAAAGAAAAAGAAATAAAAAAAAGTGGACAAGCCTAAAATGACATCATTTTAGATAAAAACAGGTAGATGTTTAAATTGAGATGTCTCTCTAATCAGAGCTTTATTTTAAAATGATTTAAGTTTCTAAAGATCACAAACTTTTTTTGGACATCTGATTTGCTTTAAAAGGAGGTAGGATGACAAAGGAAAAGTTGGTCAAAGTTTTAGTCAAATTTGAATTTTGATCGATTCCAAGCAAACGATAACTCGTATGATAATGTCATTTGTTCCTACAGACTCCTAGCGAAAAGATTTACAAGATGACATTAATTGTTTTTAATGGCCACCAACGATGAACTCTAGTCACCGCATGTGATGGTTCAACTAGCAACCAAACAAGCTTGAATATTATTTGATGTTAGAAAATTATATTAATTGCTTTAATCATGACAGTTTCAATTTTGCAAATGTTGGACATCCTGGTAAGATTTCATATATTTTTATTTATTTTTTTATGATTATAAAATGGATCCTAAAATATAAAAATAATATTTATATGAGATTTATTACTAAAAAAATGAGTTATATAGATGTAAAATAATTTTATATGAATTATTGGTCTTTTAGACTAAATTGATGATTTTGAGTCAATTAATAGAGAAATTATTAATGGTTATTATTATAATTTATCCTACTATAGTGAAATGGAAGTAATAATGCTAATTGAGGAAGTAATGTAGTAAATGGACTAAATAGGTCAGTTTAAGAAAGGTTGAGTATTTAAAGGATTAAAACATTTAACATGGAATTAATGATACCTACGCATGTATATGATTGTTAGATTATAATTATGAAATCCTATATAGACTATGAACTCAAATATATATATATATATATATATATATATATATATATATATATAGACACACACATATACACGTGTATGATTGTTAGATTATAATTATGAAATCCTATATAGGCTATGAACTCAAATGATAGAATACACACACACACACACATATATATATGTATGATTTTTGGACTAAACTGCAAGTATAGGAAAAGTTTATGCTTAATGCTTTTATGGGTCTTTTTGGCTAATAATAGTTTAATTTATGCATTGTACGTATTCTATGGATGGGTTTAAACAACTATCCATATATTTAGTATTTTATTATATTAAAATAGATTTATTTATATATTTAGGTGCATATGACTTTAAGGATCAAGGATAAAAGAAGAGATAAACAATTAAAGATTAACAACACCAAGTGAGGGGTTTTATCATGGTGCTTAATATCCATTGCATATATGCATCATAGTTTAATATATAGGTCACAGTAGGCCAAATTATGTTAATATAAAGTCATATGCATTTTATGATTATAATGAAATGACATGAAATAAATTTTTATGCATAAATGTCATGTGATGTGAGGATAATTTAAGGGTGAAGTGGAAATCCAAAGACTCATAACTAGCTATGCAAGGACTATAACATGTATGTAATAAATGATATGTTATGTGTGCGTGATATGACTGATGAGAAAACTCCCCCGTGTAAAAGATAAGTAAAAAATACGGTCAGTGAAGTAACTCCCTCAAAAAAGCACGACTAGAGAGGCAGCTCTCATGCGCGAGAAAGATAAGTAAACTAAGTAGGGACTCCCATGGATTTGGCTATCCATATATGTAATTATATGTTATGTAAATTTTGTGTGCAGATAATGTGTCATGTAGTTAGAATGCATTCAAGTAAAGGCAACTGAGCATGCATAATGGACATATAAAAATTCTTAGTTGCCCATAAGGAACTCACCCCTTCACATACACAAATTGTTTTGCAGGTTAAGCATAAAACTGATGTTATGGATATATGTTTGAGGTTAAAAGTTAGAGATAAAGTTTTATGTATCACATATGTTAAGTCACTATAATTGTTCCTTATGGTTGCCTAAATTATTTATGTATTAATGTTTTTTAGGATTACATATCTAACTAAGAAATATGATTATTATGTATTCTTAGTTATCTTTGCAATGTCGTTAAGTATATTATGAAATATTTAGAATGAATTTATATATGTGAGAGTCATATATTAATGATTATGATGTATACTATAATAATATTAAAATGGTGTAAGTTAAGAATAAAAACCTTAATTCTGAGGATAGTTTGTGGAGTTATTTTAAATATATGATTTATGTCATGAAAGAAAGAAAAGAAAAGAAATATCATGTTTAAAGAAATGTTTGAGATTAACTAGCATTATTTTATTCTTTAGAATATAGGGTGATGCTAATGTAAGGTTAAGAATTTTAATATCAGAGTGGCTCAATAGAAGCTATGATGGACCTTCCCACGTGTTAAATTAGGCTTACTACAGGTTCTAAAGACATTAAGTCTTCTTGTTGCCTAGTGCCAGCTCGATCCAAAAACTAGGGACACTTCTCATGACAAAAAATATTTGTACATAATTATGTACTATAAAAACTCCAAAAACTTCTTCTAAAAGAATGAAAGAAACAAAAGATCTACAAAATTAGAATGAACGATTTTAGTTTTTTATTGTTTAAAATTTTCATCTCAATCTAAGCATTCCAAATGATTCCAAAAAAAAAAAATCCAAGCAATATAAATATAAATTAAATATAATAGGCCTAATACATTGCATTGGATACAATAGGCCCATTTATGTTAATGAATTATTCTTATTTATTTATTTTTTAATGGCAATGGAAGTTTTATTCATGTTTTTTGTTTTTCTTTAAGGGACTTTCTCCAGGTTATTATTTAATTTTTTTTTTTTTGAGAAACATGTCATTGATTAAGTAAGGGACTTTTTTTTTTCTTATAATGATTTAGTATTTTTTTCATGCTATTCATTTTTACTTTATTTTTTCCTTATAATGGTTTGCCTCATATTAGGTTAAATGAATTTTTTTAATCCAGAGTATAATTTGTCTTCTAAATTTTTAAATATTCCCAATTAAGTCATTCAAATTAAGAAAACGTCTTTCAATTAAGTGCACTTATTTAATCTCATTTTAATCTACATCAAATACTATTATATGTGACTCATTAGTCTTCTTAACATGTTGACAATATATATGAGTTATAATTTTAAATCTTCTAATTTAGAATATGATATATGAGACCATTATCATCTTAGTTCTATAATTAATTAACTCATAGATAAAGATCATGATTGGTATTTCATAATATGTCATGACCATTCAATTATTAGGCATAATTAAGGTGGCTTGGCCTAATTTTTCAGTAAAAAGTTTCGTACAGTAATTCAATTCTTTTATTATGTAATATCCTAGTCGAACATAGGACAAGTTTGTGTACCTCTATAATGTTTGATCATATTTAGTTCTTTATAATTAGCTATTAAATTAATGCTTGAATATAGACATTCTTCAATTCATCCGTCAACCTTACGCAAAGATTTATACAATAATTATTCAATAACAAACAGGATAATCCCAAATATGCATAGGCTAATGAATCATGTTCTTTTATTACTATTATTATTATACACCTATGTTCATTTAGTTCATATTATATTTAAAGAAGCTTTATATACAATCTATGGCTAAGATGATAAAAAAAAAAAAAGAATCAACCAAAGTATAATACTCTTTAAATGAAATACTATAACGATCTCAAGACTAAGGATCACTTATACAACTGTTGTAAGAGATTTTCATAAACATACAAGCAATGTTCTAGGCAAACCTTTCTATTAGGCTATTCAATAAACTTTTTCTTTAATAAGCACTTGCATATTAATTCTAAGTATCTCTATATTTTAACTAATGAGATGAGTTACTTAATTAACCATCAAGTGAAAAACAAAATATGAACCAGTCTCTTGATTCTATCAATGTCTAATCTTCATATAAATTGACAAATAATAGTTTAGTCATTCTACACTTTCCACCACCTTTTAACACTTAAACCCTATCACATAAAACCTTATACTCAAGAAAACTTAACTCAAATTCTTACCCTCACCTCTTTCTACAAAAGATTTCCTAAGTTAACTACAAATAAGAATAATGGTTGATCATCTTCAAAAACCAAAAAATAGAATGCTTGAACATATTTCAATTGTAAACATAGCATTGTAATTACTATTAATCTAAAAGGCATTTGATCATAGATATAAGCAATGAAGGTCCCCTAGTAACTCATCTGCATCATACTCTACTCATTTTGTCATAAAAGTGAACTAATGCATGATAATACTATTAGTTATATACCCTAGGCCAATGCTTGCAATGAATATTCTCTTAATAATGTCATGGTTGCAATTTTATTAAATATCTCTTTTATTTATACCTAAATGATAAATTTCATGAATAGTTAATTCTTTCTAATGTCATTAAGTATGAGACTTGATGGCAAAACCTTTCGGTGTAAAGGACTCTATTATAAACTGTCTCTAATCGGCCATTATTGTTGGGATAATAATGAAAGAAAACTAGCTTGTGTTTTTATTGATGACTATGTTTTACTAGCCATGAATATGTAATATGAAGTCAAACACATAGATATATGTTTAAGAACATTGTATTAAATCGACCCGCTATGAGAACACTACATGGATTAATAGTCATAAGTGATTCTCATGCAATAGTATTAACTTAATCCTCTGACCTGAAAATCACCATAGATTCCAATATGATGAACTTTATGTTTTGATATAGTCCAACATTATTTTTAACTGGATGATCATACAAACTAATATTGATCATGGAGTAAGTCATATAGAGGAATATGAGCGATTGAAAAGGAATTCGTCCCTCATATGTTTATGAAAAATATATCTCTAGGCCCCTCGATAAGTTAGACTATATAGATTGCATGGTCAAGTGGTAATAAATTGATAAAGGTTATTAATGTCATTTTACATCATCAGTATGCTTGGAGATCAAGAAAGAATTGAATTATATAAGGATGACATGATTCATGCCTTATGTTCAATTAAGATATAATGTGACAAAAGGATTATAATACTACTTGCAAAATAAGTTAAGTCAGATCATTGACTTTCACATAATTTGGATAGTCATAATGTCTTGTTAGAGACCACTTATGACTTGTAAGCCAAAATAGGTTTTGGAGACCACTGCCAATATTATGTGAAGCTATAAGGTTGCACACTTAGAATAAGCCAAAAATGAAATTGGGTTTTATTTCTCTCTCTATTTATAATTAAGATAATTAGAGATATTATCTAAATTATTAAATATCTATTTCGTTTTAAAAGGTTAAAATGAAATAGGATATTATTTTTAACTATATCATTTAAGGTACAAAGTTGGCATAAAATATCTTAATTGTTAAGATATATATGCACATTTTAAGGTTTTCTAAAACATGTGTGTACATGTTTTCAAAAACATTTTGAGAGAGAAAAACCCTAGTACTAGCACATAACCCATTTTTGGAAAAGTCTAATCATATGGATACTGTAGAGGGTGATCATCCTTTGATGACGCCTTGATTCAACTTCAAGCTTGAGGTAGGGTATTACCGGTGTAAATCCCTTTTTAGCCTTTGACGAATCTGCGATCTCACTTCTAAATTGATAAGATTCAGATCCTTTCCTTTCGATTTAATCAAATTGCATGGATCCTTGGTAGGATACTTTGTAGAAATTTTTTATTGTTTCACTGCCAATGTTCTACAAAACCTAACAAATAAATTTATTTATTCTTAGTTAATTGAGATGAACAACTTTATTTCAAAATCATATAGCTTTATTTCCAAGTGTGTGGCTAAAAATTTAAGCCGCATGCCTCCTTTTAGTTTGCCAATAACCAAACATCTGACTGATTATTACTTTCAGTTGCCTCTTAATTATGTGATTGTTTATTGATGATGTGGAATTTAATCTTCTATGTCATCATTTTATACTTAAGAACATCACTAGACCTCATGTTTTATCTTGCTTTGGGAGACCAAAGGACCTAGGAAGGCTTTTTTTTTTTTTTTTATCCACTAAGATAAACTTTCTAAAAACTTTCCATGAATGGTCTCAATCTTTCAATGTTCTTTCATCTTGTTATAATCTGTTTTTGTTTGTTAGTTCTTGCTTAAGATGGTAGGCATAACTACCTATTCCTATATAAATTATACTATATTTGTTTATGTTTTGTTTATTTTGATATATGGATATCACAACAAGCTTTATTTGTTTTATATTTCATTTGCATTATATGTGGATGACACAACAACTGTTATTTGCTTTATATTTTATTTTTCAATGCATATGTACTATTTTATCTCTTAGATTTCATTATTATTCACATTAATGCATATGGACTATTTCATCTCCTAGATTTTGTTATTATTCACATTCCTATCACTTTTCATTTTGATTATACATATAGGGTGGTTTCACCACTTATTTTACTCTTAAGTTGATTAACTACTTCTATTGTACCCTAATTGATTAATGTTATTTGTTTTAATTATGGTAATTATTGTCTCCACTTGTCGTAGAATGGTTAGACCATCGAGATGTTACATTTTGTATGTATGTTTTGTAGGAATTGATTTATTAGTGTTTTTATGTGCATGATTTACTCTTTTTTTTTTCTTTTTTTTTTCTTTTTAGATGTGTTTTGTAAATCTTCCTCTAGTTAGTATATATTTATTTTTTCCTTCTTTTCTTAATAATCTCCCTTGTTCAGTTGATTTTATTTAATTATTTTACTTTCTTATAATTTTTTATACTTGTATGCATAATGGATGCTTTATTAACAACTCATTGCTTGCATATAGTGAAAGTAATTAAAAGGGATAACTCATAAAACAATAAAGCTAGCTTAAGAGTCAGGCAAACTAAAGTACTGCTAGCCACACTTCCCACTAACACTCCATTCTTTATTGGTCTACTACATCTATGATTGTTAATAGAAAAACTTGTAACTTATTCTTTATGTAAAATTAAATATAATGATATTTTATTTTCTCTTTCCTTATAATGACTAAATTATTAAAAAACTACACTTTTTTCTTTAATCATTATCCTTCCTTTTGCATCCCACATCTCACATAACTCTTTCTTTATTGCACCTTTATTGCTAAAATTTGTTAACAAAAAAAAAAAAAACAGTAATTGGTCTTCCTTACTAAATTAAGGAGTGAGAGAACATAAAAAAAAATTAGAGAGGAAGTTAAGAGAAATAAGAAAGCAAAACAAAATTCTCTAAAACAACAATTGGGAGAAATAGGCCAGATAAACATCTCAATTTTTTGATAAATATGTAGGTTTCTAATTGTTATTGTCAATCAATGAATTTTGTCTCTTTTATCTCTTATTTGAGTCATTGTAAGTAAAGAGATAACATTCTCATGTAAAAAGTGATATATATGTCTATATATTTGCATTCCATTGGAAACTTGCATATTCTTCTTTAGTGAAATTATTTTATTGATAAAAGAGAAAAGGTTAATTAATCATAGACCATTTTCTATGGAGACATTTTTTTTCCATCAAATATTCCTTTGAGTACTTGTTATTTGTGCTTATTATATTTACTAATTAATCTTTTCTTTTTATTTTCTTTATTACTTGTAGTTTGCATAGTTAGTAATTAGTTAGTTAATCTATGGTTGGTTAATTTAACTAATATATGTATTTTTTTTTAAAAAAAAAGGTACCATAGAATTTGATTTAAATGAAAGTCCAAATTTCAATTTTTGTGATGAGATGACCAATAAAGTAGCTAGAATTAAAGATGTGCAATTTGATAATGAAAATGGCATAATTGATCAAAATGGACACTACAGTGCAGTAGACTCATATGTTGGTATGGAATTCAATTCACACCTTGAGGCATATTCATATTACAAAAAATATCCTAAGTTTACAGGTTTCAGGTTATCAACTAAGAGTTCTTATTAGTAAAAAGTTTCAAGAAAATTCATTGAGTTTAAATATGTTTGCACAAGGTATGGAAAGAAGCAAGAATCAAATGCTAATAATCCTTGTCCTTGCTTAAAAATAGATTGTGAAGCGAAGTTGTATGTGAAGATGAGACAAGATGAAAAATGTTTTTTTAATGACTTTTTCAAAGTTCATAATCATGATCTCTTTCCAAATCAGTCTTATTATTTTCCATGTCAAAGGAAAATTACATTGTCACAACAAAATGATATTAAAACTTTGAAGTGTACAGGGGCAAGAACAACTCAAATATTTGATGTTTGGCTAAACAACATGAAGGATATTAAAGTATTGGTTGCTTGGAGAAAGATGTCAAAAATCTTCTTAATAAGAAGAGGTTTTTGGAACTAGAATCTAGTGATGTTAATGCTATGATTAACTATTTTGTGCATATGAAAGAAAAGGATCTTAATTTCTTCTATAAAATGGATTTTGATGAGGAGAATTGTTTAAAGAATGTTTTTTGGGTACATGGAAAAACAAGAAATGACCATAAAATTTTTAGAGATGTTGTTTCTTTTGACACTACATATATCACCAATAAATATAAAATGCCCTTTGCTCCTTTTATTGGTGTGAATAATCATGACCAATAATTGATTTTTGGTTGCATTTTGCTTACTGATAAAACTTCATCTACCTTTATATGATTAATGGAAATATGGTTTCAAGCCATAGGCAGAAAACCTCCAAATGCTATTATTACATTTGAAGATAAAAACAATGAAACTAATGATTGAACAGGTAATCCTTAATACTCTACATCGCTATTGTTTATCACATATATTGAAAAAGGTGCCTAAAAAGCTTGGTCATGTGACTAGAGAATGCCCAAACTTAATGAGGATATTTAATAGATGTATTTATAAATCTTAGACTCTATATCATTTTGAAGTATGGTTGTTTAAAATAGTAGAAGAATTTCAGTTAGTTGAAGGTAGATGGATCTAATCATTGTATATATATCATAAGCACCGAGTGCCTACATATATGAATGTTGAACCATTTTAGTTCTAAGTTATTATTTGATGATTATAAACAAGACGTAAGACTAACATTTGCTTAAGTTTGTTTGTGTTAAAACTTGCTGGTACATCAATTCCATGAACTGTAATGCTTGGAGAAGAATTCGCCTTTAACACATTTGAGTTGAAGGTTGAAAACTCTAAGCATTAAAGAATGATAGTCAAAAGCAAACTTAGTTAAACAAACTAATGAGTGTTACCTATTTGCAATAGGTGTTGTACCCCTCACAACAGGTATTACCCCTTTGACAACAAGCATTGGACAAGTGCTCAAGTATAAGCTATGCACTCTAGACCTCAAAAAGGGCATTGTGTTTTCATAACAAAGGTTGAACTGGACCTTGCAATCGACATTGCACTTTCACAACAGGCATTAGAGAAATGCTCCAAATTGCACAATGTTCTCTAGACCTTGCAATAAGCATTGTTCTTTCGCAACCGGTGTTGGAAAAGTGCTCTAATTTATGTTATACATTCTAGACCTCCCAATGTACACTCAAAAATCAACCAACATTGAGATGTTCGCAACAAGCATTGTGAGAACTCCAATAGGCCTTGAATTACTTATGTAGATTTTGAAAAATAAAGCACAAAAATCATATTTTTTGGAAAATAATAACAGGGGTTGATCATACTCCAACAAGCATTAAGGTTAGAAACAACGACCATTGCTTATATCCAATGACTATTGAAGTAGAAGAATTTTAATCAATTAAAAAAAGGGGAAAGGAAGACCCTTATTGCACCAACTCTCAACAACTACTTCCAATGGGCATTTCGATAGGACCAACGACAGTAGAAGTTGAATATTGACTATCAACCACCTATCTGCATGAAATCAACAATGCTTGGCAACTCAGCAACATGCGTGGAGTTTCTTCAACAGGTGTTAATTCCTTGCATCTATAATTTGAAGTGACAACTGTTCTCTAATGGCCAGTTTCTTGTTCAGCCTATAAAAATCAAATACTCTCCATAAAAAAGATAGAAAACTATTCTAAGTAATCCATTGTGAAAGCTATTCTCAATAAAAAAGATTGCTAACTTGTGAATAAAGAATGATCTAGCATCCAAAAGGACATTCATTGATCAAGCTTGTGAGAGAACTAAAATAGTTATCTTCAAAATAGAATTTGAAAGACAAATATCTCTAGAACTACTATTACTCAATCATTCACATCTAGTATAGCTTGTGAATGTACCTTGAGCATCCATTCTTGCTTAAGTGAGATTTTTTCATTCATCTTCAAATGTTAGCATTTCTTATTATATAACTCAGTATTAATAAACTTTTTAAAAGTATCTCTTGTGAAAGGTTTAAGGCAGTACTGAAAACTACTTTAGGTTAAGGTTGGACTAGTAATTGTGAACAATTTATAAGAAGTTGATATTGCCTGAAAATTTATCATTTGTAAAGGCTTGGCAAGTTCAAAGAAACTTACCTATGTAAAGATTGTTGATAGCACCCTAAGCTATCATAATAATGAAGGCTTAAGTGGAAATACTAAAGAAGTGGACATAGGCAAGTTATGTCGAACCTCTATAAATCTTGTCATTATATGTTTTTGCATTGAGTTTGAATTTGTCATTATTACCATCACCCTATTCAACCTCTTTTATAAGGCACCAAGGGATAATAACTTCTATGAGAGTAGGTCTCTTGATCAAAGCTTAAGTGCATAAAGCAAAGACCATGGCAAGCTGTGAAGAATCACAATCCATCCATAAGACTCCATTCTTTAAAAGAGATGACTATGGTTATTAGAAGAATCATATGAAAATCTTCCTTAACAGTGAAACCATTGACTAATGGGACATTGTCGAGGAAAGAAAATAAGGTCTAACAAATCTTGTTAGAGATGTTCCTATACCAAAGCCAAATAATAAGTGGACTGTTGAAAAAAAAAAGGCAGACCTAAAAAATAAAAGAGCAATGCATGTTCTTTTTTGTGCAGTCCATAAGTCTTAGTATGCTAACAACAAATGTGTACATTAGCCAAAGAAATATGGGATACATTGTAGACTCAACATGAAGGAACTAGTGAAGTGAAAAAGGAAAAGATACAAATGCACACATACACGTAAGAAACCTTTGTATACCAACATAGTGAGACTATTATTGAGATGTATAATAGATTCATAGACATTATAGGCACTCTCAAGACCTTAGGGAAGTCTTATACAAATGAGGATATGGTATTAAAAATTCTGAGAACACTTCCTAAAGATAAATAGGAAGCTAAGAAGATAGCTAGAGGAAGCAAACAAATTGAAAGTCCTATCACTTGATGAGCTTATGGGAAAGCTATTAGCTTATAGATCACTCTTGAAAAGCCTGTTGAAAACATAGGGATGAGAAAGAAAGACTTGGCATTAAAGGCCAAAGAGGTACATTCTACACTACTACTTCTTATTTACTAACATTTTCCTCTTATAGTGATGATGAAGATAGTAGTGAAGATGAGCATTTTGCCTTCATCACTAACCAAGTAAAGAAATTCCTTTCAAACAAAAAGGGTAGAATGGTAAGGAACTATAAGAAAAAAGGCACCAAAAGTCAACTCATCTATTATAAATGCAATAAGAAATGGCACATAAACTTAAATTATTCTAAGATCAAGAAAAGCAAGCTCCCTTCTAGAAAATTCACTTCCAAGAAAGGAAAGGAAGTGTACAAATCCATTTGGGTTGACACTAGTGATTCTAAACCTGATGAAGATGAAACAAGAAAGGAAATTGCCAACCTCTATCTCATGGCAACTGAGGAGCAATCAAATGAGTCCTCAAGTGAACATACATCTAGTAGTGATAATAATAGTGATGATGACAAAGAGGCAAAATCCCTTTAACTCCCACTATATAGATAAGTTGTACTATATAATTGTTGAACTTACTATGAGCATTGAGACTCTCAAGTCCAATACCTCTTCTCTTTAAAAATAGAAAAAATCTTTCATAGATTGTGCTATGAGTCAAGAAACTCTAGCTAAGGAGGTAGAGTCTCTCACAACTAAAAACCTTAAGCTAAAGGAAAGTCTCGGCAAGTTCACTATCTAACCATTAAATATGGATTATGTTGGCCCTATGCACTAAGAATGGGGGTTGAATTGATGTAAAAAAATATTAAAGTAAGGGTAAAGAAATTAGTAGAAGAAAAGACACATGATTTATAGTGGTTTGGGTATAATTGACCCTACATCCACTCTCCAATTTTCTGCAATTGGGTGTTCCACTAACTCAGAATGGTGTTTCCAAGCTTACACATTACTTTTACACTTTATGTTTTCAAGGCTTACACAACAACCTTTACACTTTGTGTTTTCAAGGCTCACACAATAACCTCTCTTATAAGTGTTTTCTAAGGATCATACTAAAACCTCTCTTAAGTGTTTTCATAGGCTTACACTACAATCTTTCTTACAATTAGTGTTTAATGCTCACACCCAACACTTACAATCTCATAAAGAAGAGAAGAAAATGAGTATCAAAAGATTGAGAACTTTAACACAAGTAAAGAATTCTTTATCCGTCTCATTTATCATTGTTTTGTGGAGTATTTATATACCCCATACCTACCAAAGAGACGTTAGACTTTAAAGCTCAACAAATCTCCAAGACATGCTAGATAGATTTTATATTAATTACATGTTAGGGAAGAGTCGCGGTTGCGAAATTTAAATTTCCATACGGAAGCCAAAAATTGAGGCAAAAAAAACCCTTTTGTATCTAACAGCTAGTCCACATGGCAGCTCCTCATTGGTCCATCAGGAAAATATAGTTGTTGCATTATAACTACTTACAAAAATTGTGGTCGCGATTCTTTTTTGTACAGGGCGTAACTAAGGATGCGAATTCTTCTGTTTGAAAGACAATCTTCTTCTTCTTGAATTGCAGTTGCTACCCAAAATGTCACCCTTATGAATTTTATTCTCCAATAGATACTTGGGACATTTGGCATGTTATGATTATAGACTGGCTTCTCTTTTTAATCATTTTGAAAGTCGCGGTCGCAACTAAGTCGTGACACACACTGTGAATTCCTCTGTGACTTTGACGCTCCTATCTTTGGATGAGTCGCGGCAACGATGATGCCCGTGAATCCATCTGACCGAATTTCATCCCTTTTTTATTTTGATAACTTAGATTGATCCTAAAGGAAAATAATGTAGAAATGTGAAGTTGGAGTGTAATATGATTCAATGAATACTTAAGGTGAAATTTCCTAAGTATGGCATTCAATCATTTAAGTGAAATTTCTAAAAATCCTAAGTATGACAGTATGATGCTCTCCCTTAACTTATGTTATTATTTACAAGTTATTTTCTCTCTCCCTTAGACTTAGATTCTTTCTATCTCACCCCCTTTGGTAAGATTAAAAAGAGGGTTCATAAGGGAAAAGAATACATACATAAGTAGTTAAGTAAACATAGGGAGCAAATGCATAAACAAATGAAGTAAAGCAAGCACATAACATAAAATTTCAGCAAAAAAATAACTTATATATATATATATATATATATATATATAAACTTAGAAACAAGTTGTGTGGGATCAGATTGTTTTTGTAAAGAAAAAAAATACATAAGAGATCCTACACTGGAAAGTAGGAGAATCATCTCCAGAAAAATCTTCATCTTCACCCTGATTTTCACCTTCAGCCTTATCTTCATCCTCTACTTGATCATTGCCTTCTTCTTCTTAAGTATCATCAAACTATGTGAAGTCTGACAGATGGCAAGGAGCGACTCCCTGCTTCTCTTACAAATCGATCATATCACTATGAAGATGAGAGAGGAACATAAATCTCCTTTTCATCATCCTCATCAACTTATCAAGCTTTTTATTGACGGTTGTAAGGGAGAGTTTAGCCTTAGGCTTTGGTTGAGGAGGGATGGATAGAGCTCCTTCTTTAATAACTAGTTTCTTCTGTTTGGAAGCTTGTGAAGTCTCTATTTTCTTAGCTTCAATGGCACCTAGGGTATAGGCATAGGTGTCCGAGTGAATCGCTTTGGCATTGATAAGGTAGGTGAGATCAAGAAAGTTTTGTGAAGGAGTTTCTTGGTGAGAAATTTGTCATTTTCTTCGTCAAGTGCTCCTACAAAGCAATAAATAGCTATAATATGAGAAGGTAAAAGGAATTGCCTTTTGGATTTGGTACTCATGCAGATCAATTGATCTATAAGATACCAGCCAGTTTGAATAGGCTTATTTTTTACAAGGCAGAAAAGAAATGCCAAGTCTTTCTGTGATACTTTCTCGTTACCATCACCTATAGCATTTACCAAAAAGATAATGATACAATGGAGTATCCAAAGGGGTAGGGTTTTAATGTGTTTGGCTAGGGAGGATCTCAGGTCGTGTTTGGTTTCAATTGAAATTATTGACCAAAATTCAGAGTAAATGACATCAAGTGCGAAGATTATGAAGGGAATGTTTTCTCCGACTTAAAAATTGAATAGAGAAGAAAGTTAGTTAAAAGTAATGAAAAAAAGGATCGTCAAAGGCCCAAAATACTAACCTGCATTGCCCCGCTCGTGAATAGGTTTTATGACTTAATTTAATCGTGCACATAAATTCCCGCACAATTTCGGCGTAATCGGGTTCATCCCGAAAGATGAACTCATCCCGAAAGCAAAATCTCTGTATTGATACTTAAGGTTTCTAATAGAAAGGTAGAAGGAATCTTGTTAGGAAGGATGATCTTGGAGGAATTAGCTTTGTACCTTTCTTTCTCCTCCTTGGTAATGTCTTTCATGAGGTGGAGTGCAGGGGGTGCAGATGGCTGAGACACAGCCTTACCTTTGTTTGCTTTGGAGATCTTCTTTAGAGCCATTGAAAAAGATGAAAAGATTTATGTTTTTAGAGAGATTTGAGAGAGAGAAATTAATGTTGGAAGTGAAGTGAGGATGTTAATGTTGAAGGGGGGTTTTATAGCCATTTGAAGTCTCTGTAAATGGTTAGAAGTGCATTGATTAAGAGATAGAAATGGTTGGCCATCAAATCACTTAAATGTCTAGGCGGTTACACTAATTTGCGTTTGTAAATTCTTGAATCACGATTGTGAATTCTGAAAAATGTGAGTAATAGACAAATTTTCCTTAGGAATACGCACTTCAATGATAAAAAATTGAAATTTTTAACCAAAATTTGAGGTAGAGCATGATTGTCATGACCGCGATTTGATGTTTGATAGTCGGGTGACTAGGACTTATAATTCACGATCATGAAAAAAAGATAACGACCGCGAATTATGAGTCATCAAAGATAAGAATGAAAAAAAATAATTTTTGAAAGAATAAAAAATGTGATCCACTTGGAATATGCCACACAAAAAAAATAAGAAAAATAATAAACACATATAGCAATCACACGTAAGATCAAAATTTTCACTTTAGGGAGCTTCCATCAGGCATTCTTAATTTTCTCTTAATGAAGTTCAATCTTTCTTCATTGAGAGGTTTAGTGAAAATATCTGCAAGTTGATGATTTGTGTCAATAAACTCTAACACAACATCACCCTTTTGCATATGATCTCTAAGGAAATGATGTCTAATATCTACGTGTTTGCTCCTAGTGTGTTGGATGGGATTCTTAAAAAGATTAATAGCACTAATGTTATCACATTTAATAGGAATGTGATCAATCACTTTGCCATAATCCTTTAATTGTTGTTTCATCCAAAGAACTTAGATGCAACAATAACCCATAACAACATGCTTGGCTTCTGCGGTGGATAAGGTAACCGACACTTGCTTTTTGCTAAACCAAGATACTATGCATTCTCCTATAAATTAGCAAGTTTTGAAAGTGCTTTTTCTATCTAACAAGTTATCCACATAATCTGCATCTGAATATCCTATGAGACTAAAGGATGAATCCCTAGGATACCATAACCCTAAGTGAATTATGTCATGCAAATACTTAAAAATTCTCTTAACAGCATTTAAATGAGACTCTCTAGGAGAGGATTGGAACTTAGCACACATATATACACTAAACATGATATCCGGCCTAGAAGCAATAAGACAAAGTAGAGATATGATTATACCTCGATATTTCTTTTCATCTACCGTCTGACACGATTCATCTTTGTTTAGCATGATGGTACCACTAATGCGGGTCTTAGCTACTTTGCAACCATCCATGCCAAACTTCTTGAGTATTTCCCTTGTGTACTTGGCTTGGTTGATGAAGATCCCTTCTTTGGTTTGCTTGATATGTAGACTGAGAAAGAACTTGAGCTCTCCCATCATGCTCATTTCGAATTTCCTAGTCATACACTTAGAAAAATCCTCACAAAGAGACTCATTAATAGCACAAAAAATGATATCATCAATATAGATTTGTATAATTAGTGTATCATGCTTGTGTTTTTTAACAAATAGTGTGGTGTCCACCTTTCCTTTTTCAAAATCATTTTTCAAGAGAAATGAACTAAGCCTTTCATACCAAGCTCTTGGAGCTTGTTTCAATCCATATAAGGCTTTATTCAATTTAAAAACATGGTTTGGAAAATAATGTGGCTCAAAACCAGAAGGTTGTTCAGCATAAACTTCTTCCTCAATGATTCCATTCAAAAATGCACTTTTAACAGCCATTTGAAAAAGCTTAAAATTCATGTGGCATACATAAGCTAAAAGTATCCTAATGGCCTGTAATTTTGCAACGGGGGCAAATGTCTCATCATAATTTATACTTTCCTCTTGGTTGTATCCCTTAGCAACCAGTCTAGCTTTATTTCTTGTGATAAGACTTTGCTCATCTAACTTGTTCCTAAACACTCATTTGCATCCTCTAATGGAGTGTTCTTTAAGCATAAAGACAAGTTCCCATACCTTGTTTCCCTCAAATTGATTGAGTTCCTCTTATATAGCAAGCACCCAACTCTCATCATTAAGAGCCTCATCAATTAATTTTGGCTCAAATTGAGAAACAAAGGCAAGATTATTATCTAAAGGATTAAGTGGTGATCTAGTACTTACACCTTTGGAGGTATCAACAATGATCGAGTCCTTAGGGTGATATTTGGAAAATCTCCAATCTTTGGGTAGATCTTGGCTTGGCTCATCTCCTTGTTGATGTTGTGGCTCCTCTTCTTCCTTTGATGATTCACCTCGTTCCTTGCTTTTATCCTCTCTTCTTGTGGTGCCTTCCAATTCCAGCTTTTCAAAATCACTTATAAGATCATTAGCAAAAACACCTTTCCCAAAATCAGGTTTACTAGATTCATCAAAGACAACATTCATAGACTCTTCAACTACCATTGAACTTTTGTTAAAGACTCTATATGCCTTGCTAAAGGTGGAATAGCCTAAGAATATATTGGCCTTAGGCACCAAGAAGAGGGGAGAGGGAGGGGGATGAGGTTGAATTGGCGTATAAAAATTAAAACAAGAAAGGGGGAAGAGAAATGAGTAGAAAAGAAACACAAGATTTATAGTGGTTTGGGTATAAACAACCCTATGTCCACTCCCCAATTCTTAGAAATTGGGTGTTCCACTATCTTTCAAAGGTGTTTTCAAGCTTACATAAACTTTTACACTTGTGTTTTGAAGGCTCACATAATAACCTATACTTTTGTGTTTTAAAGCTCACACAACAACCTTTACACTTGTGTTTTTTACAGGCTCACACAACAACCTCTCTTAATGTTTTGAAAGGCTCACACTACAACCTATTACAATTGGTATTTATGCTCACACCCAATAATGACTTAAAGAATAGAAAAGATTGAGTAGCAAAATTATAAGAGTTTGGTTACAAAGTTATCAATTCTCTTACATTTACATCTGTTTGGCGAGGTATTTATAGCCTGTACCCACCAAAGAGACATTGCAATAAAACTGGTACAAAATCATTAAAGTGTGCTAGACAGATTTTCGCATTAAATGCTTGACAATATCAATTTACGGTTACTACTACTTGTTAGAGGTCACAAAATCCAAATTCCATACAAAAAACCTCGTTTGTGTCTAATGGCTAGTCCATATGGCAGCTTCTCATTAGTTCACCAGGAAAATATAGTCATTGTCTTTCATCTACTCTCAAAAGTAACGGTTACGATTTTACTTGTACAGGCTGCGACTGAGGACGCGAATTCATCTACCAAAAGTGTTCATCTTCTTTTTTTGGATTCGCGGTCGCTACCAATAAGTTCCCATCCTGATTTTTATCTTCCAACGGTTACCTGGGACACTTGTCAAGCTGTGGTTGTGGACTTGATTCCCTCTTGAGTTACTTCGAATTTCGCAGTCGCGATTGAGGCATGACTTGCACTGCGAATTCATCTGTGACTTTAGTTTTCCTTTCTTTGAATTGATTGCGGCAGAGAAGTGGACTGCGAATATGTCTGTCTATTTTGTCAACCTACCTTGGTCTAGTTTGCAGTCATGAATTAGGAGGCACTAGCTTACTTTGGAGATTTTTTAACTTCATCTAACTTCCAATGTAAACACTAACTAAAAACTGCAAAACAACACTTAATTTGAAACATTAGAATTGATCAATCCCCATTGTCAAGATCGAAAGAGGACCAAGACTTAGGGTTAACCACCTTAGTCCAACAATCTCCCCTTTTTTATTTTGACAACATAGATTGATCCTAAGTGAAAAATAATACAAAAGTGTGAAGTTGGAGTATAATATGAATGAATCTTAAGATGAAACTTTTAAGTTTGACATTCAATCAATCAAAGTGAAATTTCTAAAAAGCTAAGTATGATGTTTCCCCTTAACATCTACTATAATTTTCAAGTTAATATTCCCTTTCAAACTACAATACTTATTATCTCTCCCCCTTTGGCAAGATCAAAAAGAGGGTGTAAGAGGGAAATGAGAAACAATTATAAGCATACATAAGGAGTAAAAGAAGAATACTTTTATAAAGATAAAATGCATCAAACACATAAGACAATGTATTATAAGGAAACAACTTTTTATTTATATAACTGTGGGATCACAATATTTGTTAAACAAAAAGCATAAAGAAAATGAAAACAAATACAAAAGATCCCTAATCTAGACGAGTGGAGAATCATTATCATCTTCGGAAGATGGTGCCTCTTACGCTTGTGTTGCTCCTTCAGCTTCATCCCCATCCTCAATGTCGTCTTCATTGCCATCTCTATCTTGTGTATCTTCAAATTTGGTGAAGTCTGAAAGATGGCAAGGAGGAACTCCTAGTTTCTCTTGAAGATCCACTATATCACTGTGAAGGTGTGAAAGGAAGAGGAACCTTCTCTTCATCATCCTCATTAGTTTGTCCAACTTTTGATCAATAGTGGCAAGAGACAACTTCGTCTTGGATTTTGGTTAAGAAGGAGGGACTTGTATGGTCCCTTCTTCAATTTGAAGCCTCTTTCTCTTCAAAGCTTGGGAGGTTTTCATCTTTTTTGCCCTTATTGCACCAGGGGTATAATCATATGTGTCCGGATGAATAGCCTTGGCATTTATAAGATAGGTGAGGTCTAGAAAGTTTTGAGATGGAAGAAGCTTCTTTGTGAGGAATTTCTCTTTCTCCTCATCAAGTGCCCCAACAAATCGATAGACGGCTGTAATGTGGGAGGGCAAGAGAAATTGGCTTTTTGGTTTTATACTCGTATGGATCAATTGATCCACAAGGTATCGGCCGGTTTGGATCAGTTTGTTTTTGACAAGGCAAAATAAGAATGCCAAGTCTTTTTAAGACACCTTCTCGTTACCATCACCTCTTGCATTTACAGAGAAGGTGATGATGCGATGAAGGATCCAAAGGGGTAGGGATTTGATGTGTTTATATAAAGAAAAGCGGGGATCATGTTTCGTTTGAATAGAAATCTCCAACTAAAATTCGAAATAGATAACGTCAAGTGCGGATATGATGAAGGGAATGTGTTCTTCGACTTGCAAGTTAAAAAGAGAAGATAATTAGTCGAAGGTAATGTAAAAAGGGTCGCCAAAGGCTCGAAACACTAACCCATATTGTCCGGCTCTCAAATCGGCTACATAAATTCTCGCACAACCTCTTTGTATCCAAGTTTATCTCGAAAGATGAACTCGTTCTAGCCTAAGTTAGAAAGAAAATCTCTAATTTCAGCGTTGATGCCCAATGTTTCTAGCATGAAGGTTGATGGTATCTTATTTGGGAGAATGACCTTGGAAGAGTTTGCCTTAAATCTATCTTTTTCTTCCTTGGTTATTCCCTTCATGAGATGAAAGGCAGGAAGTGCAAAGGGTTGAGCCACTGCCTTGCCCTTATTTGCCTTGGAGAACTTCTTTGGAGCCATAGCAAGTGAGGAAGAGGGCTTGTTGATTTAGAGAGATTTGAGACAGAGAATTAATGTTTGGAAGTGAAGTGATGAGAGTACTATTGAAGAAGATATTTATAAGCTTTAAAGGGGTGTGAAAATGGTTATAAACAACTAGAAATGGATTGAATGAAGAGAGGAAATAGTTGGTAGTCAAATCACTTAATTGCCTGGGTGGTTACTCTGATTCGCGTTCGCGAATCCATGACTCACGACTACGAATTCTAGAAAATGTGAGTAATGGACAAATTTTCCTCGAGAATACAAGCCTTAATGGTCAAATTTTTGAAAAACTGATCAAAATTTGCAGTGGAGAGGAATTTTTGCGACTGTGAATTGACATTTGACAGTCGGGTGAAAGTGACTTGTAATTCGCGACCGTGAAGAAGGAATAGTAACCGCAAATTATGAGACAGCAAGGATAAGAATCGAAAAACCAATTTCAGAAAAATGTAAAATTGTGATCCACAGGAAAATATATACATTAATGTCACAAATCAACAAATACCAATATTCAAAGTAAGATCACACAAGATCAAGAATTTTCACTTTAGGAAGCTTCCATCAAGCATTCTTAATTCTCTCTTAATGAAGTTCATCCTTTCTTCATTTAGAGGTTTGGTGAAAATATCTGCAAGTTGATGATTTGTGTTAATAAATTCTGACATAACATCACCTTTTTGCACATGATCTCTAAGAAAATGATGTCTAATATCTATGTGCTTGCTCCTAGAATGTTGGATGGGATTCTTAGAGAGATTAATAGCACTTGTGTTATCACATTTAATGGGAATGTGATAAACTACTTTGCTCAAATCCTTCAGTTATTATTTCATCTAAAGAACTTGGGTGCAATAACAACCCACCACCACATATTTGGCTTTCGCGGTGGATAAGGCAACCCATACTTACTTTTTACTAAACCAAGAAACTAGACATTTACCTATAAATTGGTAAGTTTCAGAAGTGCTTTTTCTATCTAATAAGCTACCAGCATAATCCGCATCCAAATACCCTATGAGATTAAATGAAGAATCCCTAGGATACCATAGTTCTAAGTGTATTATACCATGCAAATACTTAAAGATCCTTTTAACAACATTCAAATGAGATTCTCTAGGAGAGGATTGAAATCTAGCACACATGCAAACATTAAACATGATATCCGGCCTAAAAGCAGTAAGATAAAGTAGAGATCTTATCATACCTCGATATCTCTTTTCATCTACCACCTTACCCGATTCATCCTTATCTAGCTTGATGGTACTGCTCATTGGAGTTTTTGCTACCTTGCAACCATCCATGCCAAGTTTCTTTAGCATCTGCTTTGTGTACTTGGCTTGGTTGATGAAGATCCCTTCTTTGGACTGTTTGATTTATAGATCGAGAAAGAGCTTGAGCTCTCTCATCATGCTTATTTCAAATTTCCTAGTCATACACTTGGCAAAATCCTCACAAAGAGATTCATTAGTAGCACCAAAGATAATATCATCAACATAGATTTGAACGATTAATGCATCATGCTTGTGCTTTTTGACAAAAAGTGTGGCGTCCACCTCTTTCCTTTCTCAAAATAATTTTTCAAGAGAAATGAACTAAGTCTTTCATACCAAGCTCTTGGAGCTTGTTTCAATCCATATAAGGCTTTGTTCAATTTGAAAACATGGTTTGGAAAACAATGAGACTCAAAACCAAGAGGTTGTTCAATATAGACTTCCTCCTCCATAATGCCATTCAAAAAAGCACTTTTCACATCCATTTGAAAAAGTTTGAAATTCATTTGACATGCAAATGCTAAGAGAATCCTAATGGCCTCTAGTCTTGCTACAGAGGCAAAGGTTTCATCGTAATCTATGCCTTCCTCTTGGTTGTATCCCTTAGCAACCAATCTAGCTTTATTTCTAGCAATGAAACCTTGCTCATCTAACTTGTTTCTAAACACCTACTTACAACCTATAATTGGGTATTCTTTAAGCCTAGGGACAAGTTCCCATACTTTGTTTCTCTCAAATTGGTTGAGTTCTTCTTGCATAACAAGTACCCAACTCTAATCACTAAAAGCCTCATCAATTGATTTTAGCTCAAGTTGAGAGACAAATGCAAGATTATTTTCTAAATGATGAAGTTGAGATCTAGTACATATACCCTTAGAAGTATCACCAATGATTAAGTCCTTGGGGTGATACTTGGAAAATCTCTAATCGTTGGGTAAGTCTTGTCTTGGTTCATCTTCTTATTGATGTTGTGGTTCCTCATCTATTGATGATTCACCTCCTTCTTTGTCTTTATCATTTCTTCTTGTAGTGTCTTCTAATTCTAGCTTTTCAAAATCACCTATAAGATCATCAACAAAAATACCTTTCCCAAGATCAAGTTTATTAGACTCATTAAAAATAATATTCATATATTCTTCAACTACCATTGTATTCTTGTAAAAGACTCTATATGCTTTACTAGAGGTAGAATATCCCAAGAAGATACCTCGTTGGCTTTAGAATCAAATTTCCCAAGATTATCCTTGGTGTTCAAAATATAGTACTTACATCCAAATACTCTTAGGTATGAAATCTTGGATTTTCTACCATTCCAAAGCTCATAAGAAGTTTTATTGAGAATGGATCTTTTGAAAACTCTATTTGCAATATAACATGAGGTATGAATGGCTTCGGCCCAAAAATAATTTGTTAAGGAATACTCATTGAGCATTGTTCTAGCCACTTCTACCAATGTTCTATTTTCCTCTCTACAACACCATTTTGTTGTGGTGTTCTAGGAGTTGAAAAATTATGAAAAACTCCATTCTCCAAACAATAATTTTCAAATGACTCATTTTGAAATTCCTTTCCATGGTCACTTCTAATAGAAGATATGAAGTAACCTTTTTTCATTTTAAACTCTTTTTGCAAAACTTTTGAAAGCATTAAATGAATCATTCTTATAAGCTAGAAAAGATACCCAAGTGAACCTAGAGTAGTCATCTACAACGACTAGTGCATAATGCTTTCCACCTAAGCTAGCACTTCTAGTAGGTCCTATCAAGTCTATAGGGATAAGTTGAAGTGGTCTAGATGTACTTATAACATTTTTAGCTTTGTGAGAGACATAGTGTTGCTTCCCCATTTAGCATGGACCACATGTCTTGTCTTTAGAGAATTTTAGCTTGGGAAGTCATTCCACTAACTTTCCTTTGGATAGGCTTTAAAGAAGATCCATGCTTACATGCCCAAGCCTTCTATGCCACAGCTAAGCTTCATTGCTCAAAGACATAAGACACTTAAAAGATTGATTAGCCAAATTGTCTAAGTCAATTGAGTAGGTATTGTCTTTCCTTTCACTCTTGAAAATAAACTCATCATCCACTAAAGTGATGACTCGACATTCTCTAGGATCAAAAGTGACCTTATTAACTTTTTCACACAATTGACTTACACTCAACAAATTATGTTACAAGCCACTAACTAAAAGAACATTATCAATTAAAGAACATCCATTCTTACCAATGGTTCCAATACCAATTACCTTACCCTTGGCATTGTTACCAAATGTGACATCTCCACCTTCTTTTTCTTTTAATGTCGTGAATAGCTTTCTATTTTCCAGTCATGTGCTTGGAACATCCACTATCCATATTGCAATTGCTTGATTTAATGGTTGCCACATTCCCCTACACAACAATAGTAAGTTAGCTTTTCTTAGGTACCCAAGCATACTTGGGTCCTTGAGGGTTAGAAGATGAAGGGTCCTCTAATTTGAGGTGAGCCTTCCTAATATAGCAATGAATTTAATATATCCAAATCTCATGCAATAATGGCATTAGAATTTAGACTTAGGAGTTTTTCTCCTTTGCACAAATTTAGTATGAGTAGGAGGCCTTCTCATACCATGGTCATGTGAATGTATGCATCATCATGTATGATTATTAGAAAATTTATTATGAGTATGACCATGTTTTATATTGCAAATGTAGGCATGGTTAACTCTTTGAGTCTTGGCTCTAGAGCTTGGGAGAGTCTTCATTTTGCCCTTAGGCTTAGGAGGCTTAATGTTAGAAGCACTTTTTCCCCAATTGCCTCAATGCTAGATGTTTGAGATTCTGAAGATCTAACAAATGTGGTATGAGATGATGAGGAA
>CATIWR010068479.1:0-64612 GCA_949677035.1 Omphalea diandra | reverse complement strand
TATATATATATATATACACACACACACTGAAGCAATCATAAATAAAAAATAATTTGATTCCTAATGATTCAACATGAAAAGTGGCTTTGATATCACTTGTTAGGGAAACTCATTTGGTGAAAACCATCACCTATGAACCCTAAATCAACTCATCATGTCAAATCACTAAGAATTAATAGATTGACAGAAACATACTTGAATCTATATTGACCAATAGATATTTAGAGTAGTGCGGTTGGCCTTTTAGGTAAATACATACTGCCAATAGAGACTTTCAAATTTTCTTTTGCCAAAAAAATAAAACAAAAGGTGCATATGAATTAGAGATTATCAGAATTCCTATTTTATGTATCACAAAATAGGAATAACTTTAGGTTTCTACACATTAAACCCACACCCTGTTAGATACATTAAATCTCAAATTACCCAAATCTCATTAGATCACTTTTAATTGGGTTTAAAATTATTTGACAGTCTATAATACATAATTATTTACATATAAGCCCCACGTTGGATTTATGATCCAATAAGCTAAAGAGAAGGTTATGTACTCTTCCTCTATAAGGAGAAAAAAGTCATTTTTTTCATAGGACTATCACCAGGTTGAGATAATAAAGATACTTACATTTCAAAATTTATCTATCAAAATTAATATATGATATGAACTCCATCTACAGAGTAATGAAATCTAATAACAATATGAACCATAATCCATATTCACACAAGAAAGTTCAAATCAAGTTTCAATGGGACAAAATAAATTTAGACTCATTAATTATGAAAAACAAGGACCTAAATTATAATAGAAGATGCCATAATTTATTGCCTGAAAGATAGTTTGATAAGTCAGATGGTTGTTCATCACAAACCCTATAGCTTGATGAGAACTCATGGTTTTGCCAAATACAAAGCGAAAACACATTTTCAATTATTCCATTTAGTTATTGTGTACATATATGTGTATGTTTGTGTGTGCACACACACATATATATAATTCTAAAAATAAACAAATTAATCAAGCGTTGAATGCAAGATAATTAATTTTGAGTTCAATTTAAAGATTCAACCCAATTATATTAAAACAAGTAAAGCATAAAATACTAACTAAACTTAGGCTCAAATAAATATGCATTGAGCTCAAAATATAATAAAATACATATGAAATAAAAATAAAATAAAGCCAAATGAGTCAAATTAGAAATTGAACTAATAGCAACTATCATGCTCGCACCATGTGTCACGCTCATGATTGAAAGAGATTTTCCAGTAGCTTCAGATTGTGATCCTTTTTTTTTTTTTTTTTTTTTATCCTTGAAGACGATAGAACTATCTCAAACCTAAAACATAAAAATTGTAGCTCTATCAGTTAACTTTCAATGTCTTTTGAGTCACCTCAATTCTAGTTTTGTAGAGTAAAGCACACTTAAAACAACGAGTAGTGCTCCAAAACTATAATAGAAAGAGATTTCCAATAGCTTTGAATTACAATCTATTTTTTTACCCTGAGGATGGCAAAAATAGCTCAAACCCAAAATATAAAAGTTGTAACCCTATCAATTGGCTTTTCAAAGCCATTTCAATCACCTTAATCTGAATTCTATGAAGCAAATTATGTCTAAAAATAATGAGTAGTGACCTAAAACTATAAACATGAAACTATAGCTGCCTTATATCTCATCAATATATCACCATAGTAAAGCCAAAATTGCATGTAAAAGTTGAAACCTAGATGGAACATCAAGTATATAAAAGAGAAAACTATTACTTGTCATTTATTAAATAATTATTTATACTATAATAATGTGCATTTTTTTTTTATATTTTGTTATATAAAACTGCTATATCTAAAAAATATTTCTAAATAAGAAATTAAAAATTCATCTGTTATAATAAAAAAATACAATAATAGTAACAAAATTTCTAAATTAAAATTTAAAAAATTAAAATTCTTAATAGAAAGTCAAAGTTCGTATAAAAAAATATTCTAAATAGAAAATAAAAAAACTTAAAAGTAAAAATTATAAACTACTTCTAAATAAGAAATTAGAAAAACTTAAAAATGTAAAAATTTTAATAAAAAATTAATATATTTTGAATAGGAAATTAGAAAAATCTAAAAGAAAAATTTTTTTAAACTATTTATAAACAATAAATTAGAAAAACTTTTAAAGTAAAAATTCTAAATGGAAAACTAAAATATAAATTAATTTTGTTGATTGTTCAAAATTCTAAGTGTATAAGAGAAAATGATATTGTAATAAATTATAAAAAATTCTTTTATTCATGTTTAATAAATTTTCACACAATATTAAAAATATGAATCAATAAATAATTTTTTTTGTTATAATTATCACACATATGTACATATAGTGTGTAATTATCTATTAATTTTATTTTTAATTATGAAATACTTAATGCTACTAGTTTAATTGATTATCAATATTTACTTCATGCAAATTTAATAAATTTTCTCTTAAAATTGTATCGCATAATATTGAAAATATAAATTAATAGATAATTTATTGTTACAACTAACTCTGTACAAAATTATAAGTTTTGAGAAATTTATTATATTATTTTATTTATTTGATAATAATTTTTATAAAATAACAATTAAAATTTGATTATTATTTATACACTAATTATAATTATTTAATTATTTATTTAATAAAAATAAAAATATTAAAATTTTTTAAAATTTATTATTATAATTATAAGCTTAATGTGTGGTTCCACCCACTAATACATTCTAAAGCCTATATTATCTTTCAACACTGTCAAATGGCTTGAAAAGCAATATTGTTTAATTGATATTGTATCTCATGCCTATGTTAAACTTTTTTAAAAAAACTGGATTAAATTTGATAAAATATTATCATTTTTTATATCTTTGATATTAATTTCTTTATCTTTTTTATTTTTTTATAATTATGTATTAAATTTTGAACTGTCAAATATGACCTTAATTTAGCATGTTACAGAAAATGATAAACAATCAATCAAAATTTATCTAAATTTTTTTAAAAATTAATTATCAAATATAACACAAGCCATGATATACTATAGGTGTGGCCCCTCACGACATTCACATTTATCCATTATGTACTGTGTTCTCGATTACATGATCGACTGAGCATATGCAAATCTTGCTTGCTCAATAAAACATGCTAATTAATAAGAAGATGATATTATCACACATATACACACGCTTTTGCAAATAAAGAGAATGCAAAAGACTTGAATCTTTGACTAATATGATTTGGTCTGAAAATGTTTGTTAATAATATGCCCTAAGTTAGACCATTTTACTTCCCATACTAAATATCTTCGCCTGCGTAAGGCTCCCCAACTACCTCCACTTTATAAAACTAAACTTGAGCCACTTAAGCTATGTTTTTGTTGCCTAGGCACACTTGTGCTCTTGCAATACAACTTAATTCAGGAAAATGTTGGATATGCCTACAGGCGAGGCATAAATAATGCGTCACTTTTTTTTTTTACCCTCACACTTGATTATTTTTTAAAATTTTTATAAAGGTAGAATTTGAATAATAAATATAATGTATAAAACTAATAATTAGTGTTAAAATTATGTATTTTGAAAATAAATGTCAAATATAATACTATTATCATCACAACTGCATTTTATTATTTTAATTTGCATTATATGATTATATAAAATGAATAAAAAATATAGCAATTAATGAGATTCATTAAAAATATTTTCTATATATTTTTTATTTGACACATTCAAAAAATTGATTAATGAATTTTTTTTTACTAATAAAAAGTAAAATATTTTTAAGAAAAAAAAATTAATTCAAATAAAATAATATATATATATCAGTTTTAACGATTGACAACTACCATTGTTTGTTACTCCTGAGGATAATCACATGCAATTAATAAAATTCACATAAATTTGTACTGTTAATATCAATAATGAATAATAAATAGTATAAATATAAAATATTTATGACTAAATTTTATTATAATCTTATAATTAAAATAAAAATATTTTTAATGTATTTCAAATGTCAAAAATATCTTTCTCAAAAAATGTCTTTTCCTAAAAATATTTTTCTTAAAAGATATTTCCTCACAAAAAATTTATTTTTTATAAAATAAACTAAATTTAAACATAAAAAATTATTATAGAAGTATATTAAAATTTTAAAAATTAAACAAGTCTCTCAACATTTTTTATCTTTTTTTTTTTTTTTTTTTTTAGAAAACAAGTCTTTCAACATTATCACACCACCTGTCTGCCTTAATTAATACTACATGGAATGCATTTATTCACATCAAGACTAACACAAGGAGCGCTGTGTTTGGTTGCAAGGTTAGGACTACTCCTCTCGCGTATGCTAATATATATATATTGGTAGCAAAGTCTACATGGCTAATGTCTTGCATATTTGCTTCAGAATACAGTAGAAAGATCTTAATCTCTTAATCAGGCAAGGATTAGCAATAAAAGCAATACCTAAAGTATTATCGCATGGTTTTAATTTGCAAATTCAGTCCCAGGCGAGGATACATCATCAATTGCAAAATTCTGAAACCCAAGATCAGATTCATAGGGCAAACATGATTAATTATTGATAATTATATAAAGAAATTAACAAGCAAATTAATGTGATTAATGACACATGGGTAATAATTTAGCTAGCTAGGTCAAGATAGAGAGCTTACTCAATTCACATTTGCATCAAGGCTTCTCATCACGTCCACATGACTAGTAGATCCATACAACAAACTTGTCGACGGTATTAACCCAGAAAAATTTTCAAACATATTTTGAGTCATCAAAATATCATCAACATCAAAAGACTCCACTAATGGGGGAACATCATCTTGTCTTTCTTCTTGCCGCTGCTTATTACCACTAAGATCATCCACTGTGGAGACCTCATCCACTGCAAGATCATGATCATGATCACCATCACCATTATCAGCAACAACAGTTTTAGGTGCATCCAGGACCATTTGATTCTCACCGATACCATTATCACGATGATCATTGCCCAGAAACCTACTTGGGTCTGGCAATTCAGCATTTTGGCCAGTGAGTTCTTGCACCAAAGCTCTGAACTGAGAAGCACTGGTCTTGAACTTCATGGGGTTAGATATGTACACAACCTTCATAGGCTTGTTCTTGGTTTTGGTCCTATTGATGATTTTCCTTGCTTGAGGCACAGTACCCACTAGATTATCCATACGTACAAGAAGATGGATAAGCTTTAACTTCACAAAAGCAACTAGCATAAAATAAAAACGGGGGAAAAGAAAAGATGATAATTGTTGGCAAGTTGAGGCGAGAGAGTGTTGTTTCTGAGGCTGCGAAAGAGGCTTCTGAGAAAGGAAAAAGGTGAGATTGACAGCAGAGAAATATCAAATAGGGAACCTTAAAAAGAGTGGACGTTTTGATGGAGGAAATACACGAAACAAACAAATTAAATGCTGAGATATGTACATGTTCCAGTCGCACAATAAAGCACGTACATCTTACTTCAACTCACCTGGAAAGTTAAAACAAACTACCATATTTCCAGGCAGGCAAACTGACTATGGGCGAGTCACGATTCGCACTAAACCTGTTACTAATTGTACTTCACTGGTTATTAATTGCGTTTACAGTAAATGTTTTAAGGTTACAAATGATTTTATTATTTTTATTAAAATGATTAATTTTTAGTTACTTGAAATGTCCAATTATCTTATTTAAATTAATTATTCCCTTTTCAAGGCTCTTCTATAACTAATGTCTAATCTTCCAAAAAAATATATCTAAATTTTTTAACAAAATAATATATTAAAAATTAAATTTAGTTGCCTTATAAAATAAATAATCAATATTTATGTTTTATGATACATGGTTGGGATATTTGTCCCTCAAATAAAACAAGAACTATAAATGAAAATTGTATTTGATATTTATGATACATTTGTTGAATTTTTAGGTATTAATTCTTATTTTGATGATTATAAATATAGGATTATTTATCTAATATTCTTTTGTGCAAATCTGTTAAGTTTAATCTTATAGGCCCCTCATTCAATATCTCAAGAATATTCAAGCAAAAATCAATTAACAAACTTCAAAAAATAAGTAAGTCTTGATGCTAAGAAGAAAGTCTCCACCTATCAACAACAGTTGCAGATTAACAACAAGCATTGAATATACAATAATGAGCGTTGAAGGAAATCAATGAGGAATGAAAAATCCTAGTGTAAGTGGCTAAAATATTTTGTAAGTCTCAACATGGTGGAAAGTTGCACCAATGATTGTTAAACTGAATAATGAGCATCGAAGGTTATTGACGATGGTTGAACAATCTCCTCAAAATTACTCAACTCTTTTATAAGTCCAATGATGGTTGATAAAAGTACCAACGAGCATTAAGATGAAATTAACGAGCATGGGTTAGGTTTAACTTTATCTCGATGGACTCCAATAACTAGAGCTAAAGAGCTTAAAGATGGTAAGCATTCTAATGGAGCATTGAATACCCTTAATGATAACTGAGAATTCATACAAATGATATTAATTTAGCTAAGCTAAAGAGACTGAAGCTAATGACTGTTAAAAGGATCACAACAATTATGGGTTGTATTTCAACAGGCATTTTACAGAGTCGATAATGACAAACTAGAATGAAGGCATGACATTCAACAATCATTAAAGCAAGATCAATTAGCTATTGATCATTCAACAACCATTGCCAATGAGTATACCATATTTTTTCACTGTCTATCGGCTGGTTGCTTTTCAGCCACTATATAAGGACTAGAATCTTGAAATTCAAATGTAGAGAAGTTGAAAAAGATAGAGAAATGTACTCCAAGTTATCTAAAAGATTCAAAGAGCAATCTCTAAGTGATCTAAAATCTTTAAAGAGCAATCTTAATAGTCTTAAAGTTTAGTTGTTTAAACTAGGTCTTTTTCAAGTGCATATGTGAGTTTTCTTTTAAAGAAAGAATAAGATTATTTGTACTTCATTAGTAACATCAAAGTCCAACCATTCAAGCAAACTAAAAAGATTACACTTCATTTGTAAAAGGGTTTGAGTGTTGCGAGTATTCCTTTTTTTATTTTACTTGTAACTCTTGTGTAAGAATGCCCTTAGGTTAGAGTTAACCTCTTGAACCATTATTTTGTAAAAGCTTTAAGATAGCACTTACAAAATATGTTGGAAAAGGCTTAAATAGTGCCCTCAAACTATTTATTAAATGTTTTAGGTTGTACACCATGTCAAGGCTTAAGTTGTGCTTAGTTAATTCACTTGTGTAAAGATTTTCAATAACACTTGGAAGCTATATTATTTAATATAAATCTCTAGTGGTATATAGAGGAGAAGACATAAGCTTGGTTTGAGCCAAACCTCTATAAATCTTTTATGTACTCGTGATTGATTGATTCTCTCTACCTCTCTTGAAACTTATCACTACCTTATTAATCCCCTTTCTAGGGTGTCTTGGTATAACAAGTGGTATTAAAGGTAGTCTCTTTTTTCAACCTTCAGTGTGAGAGCAAAGATCAAATGGCAAGTCATGAGGAATCACAATCAATCCACAAGCTTTCTTTAAAAGTTGACGACTATGGCTATTCGAAGAATAAAAATGGAAATATTCCTAAATAGTGAGACCATAGATCTTTGAGATATTATGGAAGAAGGAAGAGAAGTTCCTACTAAGCTTATAAGAGATGTTCTTATTTTAAAGAAGAAAAGTGAGTGGACAACTAAGAGGAAGGAGACTAACCTAAAAAAACATAACAGCTATGCAAGTCTTATTTTGTGTCATCCACAAATCTCAATGTGCTAAGCTACATATGCATACCTTTGCAAAAGAGATTTGTGACACTCTTCAAACTCAAATGAAGGTACCAGTAAGGTAAAGAACAAGATGATTGAAATGCACACATGTAAGTATGAGATATTTGCATACCAATTAAATGAGCTCATTACTTAAATGTACAATCGGTTCATTGATATTGTAGAGACTTTGAAAGGGTTGGGGAAGGTCTACTCTCATGAACAAATGGTGGTCAAGCTACTTAAAACACTTACCCAGGAAAAGTGGGAAGCAAAAGGAATTGTTATTGAGAAAGGAACAAATTGAGGCATTCACTTTCGACTTATGGGCGAGCTATTGGCTCATGAAATAACCCTAAAAAAGTCAGTTAGAGATGGAGGTCCTAGAAAGAAGGACATGGCTCTTAAAGCCAAAGAGATATACATTGAAAACCTTTCTACCTCTTCACTAACTACTTCTAACTAATGTGATGATTGCAATAAGGTTGATCAATTTGCTCTCATCATAAACAAGTTAAGTTTAGGATCGACCATTAAGTCGTACTTATGTGATTTTTCTCAATATCAAACTAGATATCAATAGGACTTTCTTTTGAATTTCAAAATAAAAAGAAAATATTTGTCTTTTAATTTAAGATTGATTAAATGAAACTTCCCTTTTTTTTTCTACTACTCAACTCTTATGTTGTCTCACTCTTTTTTTGTTTTCCTCTATCACTCTAGCACATTCTATATTTTCTTGGACCATTTTTTACGTCTCTCTTCTCTTCTCAAAATTTTCTCATGTTTTTCTCACACAACTAAGCTCAAAATTTAAAATCAAACTTTTAAAAACACTAATTTTCGTCATTAAAATTTTAAACTTTACATAATTAAAGACTAGAGAAATATTTTGAAATTCCAAAGATACTAATTTTGTTAAATAAATCTGATTTGGAATAAAATATTGTACAACTTTATTGACAAGTCCTTGCACTATAGCTTTAAAAAATTTAATATCTACACTTGGATTCTTACCTTGGGTAATTCATTGTTAGAAAAATTTGATATTGATATTTAGCCTCTAAAAGCATTATAATAGTTTAACTCTCTTGATCATTATAAAAAGGACATCGTAAAAGGTTCCTCTTATTGAGCCCGCTAAAAGAAAAAAAAATTTCTTAGCATGTAAAAATAGAAATTATTTCTTCTCTTATAAAAGGAAGATTAAAGTTTCAAATAGTTGTTTAGAGAGAGAACATAGGCATATTGTCAAATCTTATATAAATTTCATGCATACTTTCTTCTTTTTCCCTACAATTTAACTTGATTGAGACTAAATCAATTTAAGAATAATCATATCTACTACAACTCGAAGCCAAAATTTTAAGTAAACTGAAAAGTTTTCTAAATTTATTTCACATCCGTCCCTATTAAATTGCCACTGTCACCATCAAAACCATTAATTTTAATGTCATCCTTTATTGCGTAGCTTAGTAGTTGATGAAATTCTTTATAACAAAATAAAATAAATCTCTTTCCTCATGTTCATAATCTAGAAAATAATGCTTTTTTGAATTAATTACAAAAATCTCTAACCCGTCACTCAATTTTTAATATATATCTGAAAATTAAAAATTATGATGATATAAATTATAGCATTTTAAACACAGTTAAAACTAATCTTAAACTAAAAATCACGATAATATAATATAAATACCAACATTCAAAACACTTCCATTATAAATTCTAACCACTCGATCCAATTTAATTTTATATATTTATTAGTTTTAATATAAAGTATACATTTTAAGAATTTTTTATTAATAATTTGTCACGTATTAATTAGTGATAGATTTTATAAAAATAAATAAAATAATAAAAATTATTAAAATATAAAAATATTATAAAACATCAAAACAAAAATTGAATATAATAAATTATAGTTTGCATTGTCATATATCAAAATTAAAATTTCTAATTTTATTAGTAAAAATTAAAAAAAAAAGTTATTTTTCTACAAATTCAATCATAAAACTAGCGTGTATTATTTCATAAAATATCAAAATTTTACTAAATATTTTGATTAAAGTCAAACTTTAATGCGAAATATAAATTGATTATACTAATCTTTATTAAAATCTATTAAAAAATAAAATAAAATAAAAAAGTATTTATATTTTACTATATTTTAACATGCGTTTATTTATTTTACATAATTTTTTATTTTTATTTATTTTTTTATAAAATTTATAACCAATTAATATTTTAATTATATATTTTTTTTATTAAAATCGATAAAACCATTGAATTGACAGTATTTTCAAATATTGAAGTATATATTAAACAAATTTCAAAGATTATAATTTATATTGTCATACTTTTCAGTTCAGAGTTTGTTTAAAAATTAAATGATAGGTTAGTTTTTTTTTTTTCTTTTTAATAATAAACCCTTTTTTAATGTCCACGCCATTATACACTATAGTTGCTCGATCACAAATTATTGCCTAAAAAAGATATAGCCTAGGTAATTGTTGCCCTGTATAGTTACTTTAATTTAAAACAAAGTAATTCTACTTTGTTTCTTTAACAAAATATTATGATAAGTTAATGGAAAATTACTACATAATAAATAAGCATATTTTTTTATAAAGTAATTAGTTAACATAAAAGTATAATAAGTTAACAAAAAAATTTATTATACTTAATCAAAGTTAACATATTATTTTCAATTTTGTAAAATAATTATTCAACATGAAACTATGTTAATTAACGGAAAAAGTCATTATACTTCACAAAAAATATATATATTATTTTTTAGTAAAAAATTTCTATACTTAATTAATAAAAAAAGCTCACAGATTTTTTTTTTTGTCTTAAGTAAAGTAATTATTTAACGTAAAATTATGACAGATTAATATAAAAATTATTATACTGTACAAAACAATAAGCATCCTACAGGGCGCAGCGAAGCCAAATTCAATCAAGGCAAGGGGGGCTTACTTAGCCAAATTCAATCGAGGTGCCCAGAGGCCAGAGGCGAAATCCGTTCACGGTCTGTAGGACCAACACCAGTCTAAGGCGGGTTCATTTTCCTAAAATAAATTACTTAGCATAAATATATTTTACCTCTTGTGAAATATAATAATTGGTTTCATTAATCTATCATAACTTTTCATTAATAAAACAAAGTAAAATTATTTTATTTTGAAACAGAGTAACTATAGAAAGTTATCGGTTCATGATCTGTTATAGTATTTTGCTATGATAAAAAAAAGAAAAAAGAAAAAATTGACATAAGTTTTGATAATTTTTTTTTGTCACTTTAACAGTTTCCAAATTTGACATTTTTATGCACCAAAATTTCAATATTTCAAATTCTATTATTGATTCAAATTTTAGATAAAATTAAACTTAAAATTATTGGTAAAATATGTCATAGGAAGAAGATGCATCATGAAAAAAATATAAAACAAAATTAAATATAGTCTCAACAAAATGAAAATATTTTATTTTATTTTCATTTAAAATTTTTGAAATTAATGGTAAAAAGAAATATATATATTTTTCAGAAAAAAACAATGACACATATTTTTCCAACTTGATATGCTTGATATATATCTTTTCTTTGGCATGGTGTATTAATAGTTTTAATTTTAATTTTGATTTTAATTTGAATTAGTACTAGAATTGCAAAAATTAAAAAAATCAGTGTATAAAATTATCAAAATAAAAAATTCATGATAAAAGTAATAAAACTAATTTTTTTTCTCAATAAGCGTTTTATATATTGGTCATTTCATTCTGCATAAATTCACTTAAGAAGATTATAATGATCTTTTTACGGCTAGTTCAACAGCCCTTCACATGGTGAATAACAAATCATAGACTAAGGATTAGTTGTTTCTAGTGTAAAAATCAATTTACAGTATTCCTATTTTTAACTTGATATCAATTTCACGTTTTTTTTTTTAAAAACCTAAAAAATAAAATCATTTGCCTGTCTTGTTTCTATATTGAATGGAAATTTGATTTTTTTTTTTCGTTAGTTCCAAAATTCAGTATTACATGTTCCCTACTAATATTTTATGCTAACAGGTTATTCAATATCTGTTTCTTGTTTCTATATTGAATAAAAATTGCAAAATTGTTACGCACGCGCCAAAGAGGAACGTAAAAGAGACAAGTTGCAGCATCCTGTATCAATAATTCTACGACGTGGCGTTCACCGAAAGGCAGGTTTGATGTCATGACGTCACTACTTCGTCACGTGATAACGTCATTCCCTAAGGCAGCTGACTATGTTGCGTCGGCTTCAATACTGATAATTTTTTTTTTAATTAAAAGAAAAACGAAAGGGAGTTGCAAACGTGGGTGTGTAAAAATCGAACCGAATCGAAAAAATTGATTGAACTAAAAAATTGATCGAATTGAGTTAATTTTAAAAATCAGTTTGTTCAGTTATAATTTTAAAAGAAATTCAGTTTTCAGTTTTTAGTTTGATTTTTTAGATAAAAAACCGAAAAAATTGAATTAATTGAAGTAATAAATAAATCAAACCAATTTGAATCAAACAAGATTTAAAATACATGTAATTTAATTGAAACAAACCAAACCGAATCGAACTTTTTATAAGATCAATTCGGTTTGATTTATAGACACATAAATTTTGATTTAATCGACTCGGTTAATTTAGTTTTTTCAAAAAATTTGGTTCGGTTCGGTTATAAATATAAAAAATTTGGTTTATTAAAATTTGATAAAAAATCGAACTGAACCGACCGAACCCCTGTTTGCTCACCCCTAATCCTACAGCAGGGGGCTCAGTAATGTTTTTTTTATACTATTGTTAAATAATATAATTTAATCGAATGATAAATAATAATTTAATTTAATTCAATAATTTATATTTTTATCTAATTTAATGGTGGCTAATAATTTTTATTTAATCCAACAATAAATTATTAATAACGGTATTATAGTGTAATAACGTAAACAACACTATGGTGAATATTACGGTGTCGTTTATATTATTACACTATAGTATCACAATTAATAATTTACAATTGAATTATATAAAAATTATTATTCACTATTGGATTAGAAATGATTAAAAACTAATGGATTAAATTAAGTTATTATTCATTATTGAATTAAACCACATTATTTAATGATATTATAAAAAATGATATTGTACCCTCCCTTAGGATGATGATCAGTACAATATTATTTATGTTATTACATTATAATATCATAATTAATAATTTATTATTAAATTAAATAAAAATTATTATTCACTATTAGATTAGATAGAACTAGAAACTATTGGATTAAATGAGAGACAAGAGCAACATTGTAATAGCATATATCATTGTTTTTTTTTTTTTAAAGGAAAAGTTAGAATTATAATATTGCATTAAAGATAGGGATGACAATATTTCACTTGACTTAAATATGCTAGAAAAAAAATTAAATTCGAAGAAAATTTGAATTGATCGAATGAATTGTCAATTGATATTTGGACTATATTGTTTTATTACTCTAGAGGTAAATGGAAAATCACCTTACATGACACAGTAGAAGCCACAAACTTGTCCAGTAGCAATTTCTTAATGTTTTCTCAAGAAATAAATATATGAAGTTTTTACGTTCTCGCTTAAGAAGAAACTTATCACTAGAAGAAAGGGGGGAAAAAGTGATTAATCCTAGAAGACAAGCGCAATATATATATATATAAACCAAGGAGCTATGGGTAGTTAACATGTCTGGGCATCTTTTCTCTCCAAAGCTCTCTTTACATTCCATTTTGAAATATAAGGAAAATGCACTATTTTATGCATTTACTTTTAATATATGCTCTAAAGTCAAAATATTGATTAGAGATATGCTAAACATAATTTAGGTCATAAAAGTTAAGTACACTTCTAGATTTTTTTTTTTAATCTTTTAACTTTTCTTTACCAAATAAGTTTCATGAACATATAAATAATATGATATATTTTAAGATGAAGTCCATAGAATTCATATACCTTGCATAGTTAGTTATAAGAAGTTATAATTATAAAATATCTAATGCATCAAAGTGTTATTCTAAACCATTATTATTGATATTCTATTCAGAATAGACATTGACGGAGTCAAGAGACTGATGTATCTTATGTTTCTCACTTAAGGGTCAAGTAAGTTACTTATCTTATAAGTAGAAATATGCATGATACTTGAGGTAAATATGCAGGAACTTATTGGTAAATAAGTTTGCTTAATGAATTGCTTGAGAATTTCATATGCAACATTATACGTGTGTCTATAAAAATCTCCTACGGAAGTTATATAAATGACTATTTTACTTAAGATTACTAATATCATCTTAAGCCATTACTATGCTTTGATTTATTACTTATGTAACACTATGGGGTCACTCAATGGGAATATTTTGGATATTGTATGAACCTAATGGAGGTAAGTGAATCACTAAGATAAGATTCATTAGCCTAATATAATAAAGACATCTTACATATTCTTGATTAATATTGACATATAAATCCTTACAATGTATGGTTCAATGTCATATAATGAAATGATTAAATTGCATTAAGAAACTATTTGTTGAAGTGTATACTCAAAGTACCTTGATCATTCCTAACAAGTGAGTGGTCATGAAGTGTATGTCAAATGCCAATCATGATCTTTATTGGTAAATCAATGATAAATAAAAGGTATTTAATTCGTCATATTTCAAACTAGTAGATTTGGAATTTGAAATCATGTTTAATGTCAATATGTTAGAGAGTTCAACGGGTCACACATAAATGGATATCATGAAAGATTAAAATGGGCTTAAATAATTATTATTTAATAGAATACATATTTCTTAAATTAAAGACCTAATTGTAAGTTCTTAATAAGTTTAAAGGAATTATGAGCGTTTCAATTTTTAGGGTTGCACTTGAACAAACAAAATCTTACTTGCAACTCCTCACCTTTTATCGACCATCGAGAAGCGAGAGGATGGGGGTCATACATTGGTATAACTCTAAGTTATGACACTTTTTTTAATATCATTAGGGGACCATTTAAAAAGGCCCCTTGAGTTTTGAAGCCCTTATTGATGATTAAATGATCAATAGGGAACCGAGATGGGGTAATACTTTGGTATCACTCCTAATTGAAATGGAGTTGCCACTCAACTTTGGTTGAGATAAAAATCTGGGTAAAAATATATTCTACACATAATAAGCCAATTAGAAAGCCCAATACATCTTCACCAATCATAGATTAGGTTCGAGAACTGGGTACGACATGAAAAAAAGGTTAGACACCCTTAAAGTGCTTAAATTTAAAGATTTAGTCTTTAAGTATCTTTAATGCACATTTACAATTTAACCATATTATTAAGTAGTCTAATTTAACAGTCCTAAGCATCCATCTAGTGCATTTCAAATCAATTAAGTTATCAATAAATTACAAGCATTCACCATAAAAAGGGGGCTAGGAGGGGTACATATGTGATTTGAAATGTAGGTTTAGCATGCATTAATACAATACATATGTAATGTACAAAATAAATGCTTTTCAACCTGTCAAAGGAAAGAATACTAGTGTCATATCAAGATCAAAATAAATACTATTGTCATATCAAAATCAAAATAAAAGATTAAGGTGTCATCAACCTAACAAAAGACCTCATCTCAACCATAAATCACAAACATGACCAACAACTCTAAGTTAAGGAACCTAAGCATGCATTTTTGTCCAATATCCATATGTCAACAAACCAAATAATATAATAGATCTAAATATAAAGCATACATAAGAAGCATGATAAATATTGCATAAATAGATAATGCATGGAGATTATGGAGTGCATACAGAGGATGAAGGAGAGGCCTTAGGCATGGGCCAAAGTCACCAACTTAGAGTCATAGGATCATTAAATCCTTTTCTACCAATGCTCTAAAAGACTTATAAATACCTCTAGCTATTAATGAATTTAAGATATTGAGATGATAAAAAAAGATACATATAAGGCCATAAGTATACATAATCTGGTAAACATGAAAAAGAATGAAAATAGAGGTTATAAAATAACAAGTCTTCTCCGTTATTTTACTCAAGATCACCCAAAATAAGGATAGGTGAAGTGTGTAAGCTAATGACATAATCACTCCTTCTTTATGGTGATGAGGATAAGAATACATAGAGGTAACTAACAAACAAACATTAATCATGCAATGGGGTTATTGGGAATGGAAATCCATCGCCTAATCCTATCCCTAATACTATGTAATGAAATATATAAAGACAAGGAGAAGAAAGGGTTAATGACATTGAAATCATAAAACCAAACCCTTTTTTTTTTTGTTCCTTGTCCCATTTTTTTGAAAGACCATGGATCCTAAGACATGCTAATATTTTATTGCTAGAGCTCATAAGAGTCCCCTAAAAGCTCTAAAATCAAAGAGAAAATGAATGAATAAGAAGAAAAAACAAATGTTATTCCTCAATCAAAGTTGGCTATGCAGGCCAAGCAGTGGTCTTTACAACCAACTTAATGGTTTGTACATAATATTAAGAAGTCTATATATACTACTAGGAATGCAACTTAGAAAAATGAAAAAAGAAAGAAGAGAGAGGGAGGAAGAAGAAGAAAGGTGAAGCCTTGGATGCCTTTTTGGCATGCCTTGTCCTCATAAGCACTAATATGATGAATGATCCTCTAATATGCAAGGGAAAAAGGCAAAATCAAATTTCAGAAGTCTTATTTCTACCTTGAATCTTGGGTTGGTGAGTTAGGTGTTTGGATTTCTATTAGTAAAGGTGCTTTAATGGTGGTATGGGTGTATTTCAATATAATATCATTCGGGTTCTCTAAGCCTCTCTCCCTCAATGGGAGAGGTATTTATAAAAGTGAGGAGGGTGCACTTGTGACAAATCGATTGGGTTACACTCTATCCTCAACCTCCAGTAGATAGGATCAAAGAGTCCTCTAGAGAATAGGGTTATAGGGTTTCTATGTTATCTATGTAGCTAAGGAGTTGGTTATACAAACTTGAGGTTGGTTATACAATTAATTAAGAGTCAAAGGTCAACTATTCTAGAAGTTTTTCTTTGTTAGGGTTTGAAGCATGGCTGCACAGTTAATTAGTTGGCTATATGGCTAAGTGAGATAACTATGCAGCTAATAAAAGGCTTCATTTCAAGGTTCATGTTTGGTTTAGTTTTGGTCTAGTTCAAGGTTTTTTCCAAGCTTTTATTCTTTCCTTTTGCAATGTTTTCCCCACACTCTTTATGGATAATTCAAGTTGTTTCTCATCATCAAGCTTGCATCCTAAGGCCTAAAATCCAATGCTCACAATTTGTCCCTTATTTTATGGGTCTCAAAAACTGATATTTGAGAAATGTCTATTGAACAAGACACAATGAAGCATTACTATTAATGTAAACATCATAAAATGATACCAAATGATAACTTCTTTAGCTACTCCTCAAGCAGGTACTAGGGTTCTTAGATGTCTTAACAGCTTTATAGCAAGTACTAAGCTTTTCTAGTAGCTTTTCAGTAGGACCTAGTGTCGAGTGTTTACTTCTAGCAACTCTCAAGTAGGTAGGGGTGGCATTGAAATCCAACTAAACTAAAATCGAAAAATCAAAATTTATATCTTTTTAAAACCAAACCGAATTGAAAATATTTAACACCAAATCGAATCAAATTGAAATATTTCTATTTGATTTGATTTGGTTTTTCGATTTGGGCTACTTTAAGGCCCAATATCATTATTTATTTAAAACTTTTATTTTAAAACATAAATTAGGAAAAAAAAAGTGAAAACATTATTTAAAAATAAATTTTCATCTTAAAAATAAAATAAAAATTTAAGATATATAATGGAATAAAATCCTAACAATAATAATATAATTTTAAGGCAAAATCTTATACAAAGCTTATAAGAGAATTAAACAAATAAAAATTTGAGATATATAGGTAGAAATTTGATTCATTTCGATTTTCCAAAATTTTTAAAATTAAAAATTGAATCAAACCGAAATAACCAAATTTTTTGAAAACTTAAATCTAACAAAATTGAATTATCAAATAAACCGAACCAAATCTTCAAATTAGCATGGTTTGATTTGATTTTTCAGTTTGAACTGAATAGTGTCCACCCTTACAAGTAGGTATTGACGTTTCTAGATGTCTTAACAGCTTTCTAATAGGTACTAAGCTTCTCTGGTAGCTTTCTAGCACATACCAATGTTAAACATTTATTTTAGCAACTATTAAGTAGGTACTAGGGTTGAGATTAGGGTTTGAGTGGCCATTCTAGCACAAAATATTGGTTTAGTAGCCCTAAGTACTAAGGAATATTCTCTACTTTGATAGCCATTTTATCATGAAACATTAGTTTAGTAGCCCTTCTGCAATGTATTGAGGTTGAAATTGCATTTCATTAATCATTCTGTCAAAAATGATTGTTCAATAGCCTTTTGGCAAGTGCTAAAATTAATCTTATATTTAGATGATTATTCCAGTAGTAAGTGATGATTTGATAGCCCTCCTAGTGTGTATCAAAAGGAATTATATGTTTCAACAGGCATTTAGAAGTGAGACAGGATGTTGGTGGCCCTTTTAGCAAGAATTTGTAGAGACTTTTATGTTCTAGTAATGTCTTGGCACTTTAATAAGTTCCACTCGTGTTTAAATAGGGTTCTTTTGACTCATCACAAGTTTTGAAGTGTGTAGGGGTATTTCGATAATTTTGTAAAAGTTGGCTAAAAGGGGTTTGCCTTTAGGTTTCGAGTTTTTCTTCCTTTCTTTCTTTTTTCTCTCCTCTCTTTCCTTTTTCCTTCCTTTCCTCTACTTTGATATATTTAGTGGTTTGAATAGACAATGAGTTATTTATACAACCATTTAACTCAAGAACATAGAGGGGGTACTGTTAAGAACATGAAGGTATATTCGTTGTCTATATAGATAAAGGGTTGTTTTTACAAACAACCTTTAGTATATAAACCCTCAATTGGCTAACCTTAAGCCTCATTCTCTCATTTTCTACCTTCTATCTTCTTTCCTTTCACTAAGAATCCTCTAGACTTAGCTACTTAGGTTCCCCTTGCTTGGATTCACAATGGCACACTTTGATGTTCCCATGCACAATTTACACTTTCACAATTTTATTTTAAAATTATCAAAATTTTATTGAATCTTGTCGACTTTCATGAATTTTACAAATTTTGGATTGTTTTAAGGGTTGGTTTTACAAATTTTATGGATTTTTGCAAAATTATGTAGACTAATTTATTTTTCATAATTTTTACTCAATTTTTGAGAATTAATGTCTGTGATGCTTGTAAATTCAATATTTATGTTTTGCATGTTTGGCACTGTTGGAGCTTTACTCTTTATTTCCTGTGTTCTAGCATAGAAAATCACGATTAGTCTAAAAATTATTTAATTTGATTTTGCATATACCTTTGGACTTGTCTTACGATGTTTGTCTTGAATTTTGCACACAATATTGATTTTTTTTTTTATAATTTTCAAATTTAATTTGCATTTTGCAAGTCTCTTATATGTAAAAACATGAGAAGTTAGTTTCTTTAATGAGTTTGTATATAATATGCGTACCTAAAGTCTTGTATTAATTGTGGTTTTCAATTTTTGGCTTTTTGGCATGAGATGCAATGCTTTTTTTTTTTTTTTTTTTTTAATATTTGCATCCATTTAACTCGTATTATTGATTATAACCATCTTTTTTTTTTATTCATGCAGTGTTATTCCAACTCCTATTTTTTTTTAGGGCGATAACCCTTTCAACAAAAGGAATGGGGCATCCATGCTCATTGACATTTTGTTTCAATCCTTACCTATGCGGGTGGTCATGTGTATCAAAGAGGTGGGGTTCCTTTTATTTTTAAGGACATTACCAGATCAACCTCTCCTAAGTAACGTGGCAACCATGCAACCACTGGCTGAGAGGTGGATAAATACCACCCACACCTTCTATCTTCCTGAAATTAGTGAGTTGACATTCACACCAAGCAATTTTACCTGCATGATAAGGATTTATTACTCAAGGATCCTTCTCGTGACTAATATAAGTGTCTAACATCTAGTGCTATAGACAGGTTATGTTTGCAAGCTATTAGGATGTGTTCTCCACACAAAAGGAACACTACTTTTGAGTGCTAAAGCTTAAAGAAGCTCACACCTATTATGACTAATAAGAGTTCTTAGAAGTAGATAAACCATGTTGCACGATGTTTCTTCTTTATAGTCTGATGGAGACTTAATTCTTTAAACTTGGAGGTACTATTAAGATATGTTTGTTGTTAGCCCCCAAGGACTTTGGGCTGGCATGAGACTTTGATTAGGGGTCGATGGTGTGCGATAACCCACCTTTGTTGGCATTTGGATCACTACTGTCGTGGGCTATCGTATATGAACAACTACTGGAGGGTCCTCAAGGAAGGTGTTATCTTAACAACAACTTGATTCTTTTATTTTTTGTTTATTATTTTTTTATTTCATTGATGATGTGTTTTTAGCAATTTTGGCCCATTGAGCTAGGGTTGCTAAAGGGGGCCAATCTTTTGGGCAGTATGTAGCTTTGCTACCTTCACTTTGAGTGTTGGAGTTTTGTCCACTACGATGAGAAATAATTAGAGATCAGGCATAATCCCTTTAATAAGCTAACAATGGCTCAAGTTCTTATGAAAAACATAGTTAAACTATTAGTTTTATAATGTTTATAGATTTAGTATAATACTGACAATAGATGGTTCTTTTATAGTCTCATCTAAGATGGGGGTGGGGGGGTGGTTGGTGGATGGGTGGTAGCTTGAGGTGGTGGACATAAAAAGGCTTTCCTACTAATGTCGTTTACTAGTAGGACCCTTTATTAAAGAGTGGTACCTGGGAAAGAGGTACTACTCTAGCGAGAAGGTCTCGATGCACTTCTTATACCTTATTACCTGCTAACAAACATATTCTGAGTGGGTAACCGAGAAGGAGCAACATTGTAGCTTTGGCTTGATAAGCAACTAATCATAGGGGTTAGAGGGTATCGTAAATTTCCTATATTTGAGGCACGTAACCAAGCATTCCCTTAGCATAAGGTGCTTGCAAGTATGGTATTGCAAAAGAAGTGCTCGTGGCTCGATGGTGCATTATGGGTAGAGACCTTCAGAGCTTGCATCGATGGTTGAGGGCTATAAATGGGCTCACACCATGAAGGCATCAATCCTAAAACCTATAGTGATGGGGAAGATAGACCTATTTCCCAACAACCTTATAAAGACATTCTCTCACTAGCTCCATGATGGCATTAGAGCTTTACCCAATCATTGTTCTCATTGAAGCCCTTTAACATGGCCCTCGTAAGTATTCTTCCTTATGTTTAGCTTTTGCAATGCTTGTTTCTTATTATACTTGCTAATTTTATTTTATGCTTGCAAATTCCCTGCATCCATGCTAAACATATGTTTGACCTCATTGCTACACTCAAGAGGATGCTGACTCAATAGACTTGCGACCTATAGGTTAGTAAAAATGTGATTGATATATGCATTTTCATATTTATGCTGATGTGTGTATACCTTTACCTTAACCATCCTAATCCCATGTTTATTATAAGAGGCATATCAGTGATAGGGTTTGGAGCTCTAGGAGATACACAATGAGTTGGAAAAACTTTGAGCTAGCTAGGAGCATCTAGTGTCTATGGAGTTTGAGAGCTACATAGGTACATTCAAGGAAGATGATGGCGAGGACTAGGCTAGTTGCAGTTGCCTCCAAATCTTCTTAGATTTTAGGACTTTAAATTTCTTTTCACTATAGAAATTGCAGGAAAATTTATCTGTACATACTACTAAGTTATCTATATAGATGAATACTTATCTATACAAATTGCCATGATAGTCTATATAGCTAACTTAAGTATTCATAATTGTCAAGCACTATTCACTTTCTTCCTCCTTTTCAAAATTCCTATTCTCGATTTTAGTGCCAATATCTATTATTTTTTTTATATCATAATCATGGTTAGGGCATTTTTAAAGTCTCCCTACCTCAAATTAGTTTGATCTTTCTTAGCTAGGTTTCAAGGCTTTCTATTGCCTTTCATCTATTTGACTTAACAATGACTTTATGTGGGTGATAAGTGATTAATGGGATCCAACTATCCATTCTTTTCTTTTTAGAGAGACTAAGATTTGCTCCCTACTAAAAGAGTTTGGTGCCATCCATAACAGTCATATCACTGACACATACCAAATTACGTTGCCACATTTGGCTTACTTGCATATTTAGAAGATGCTAGAGTTATTTGATTTGCACTATAATGAGGTACCAACATACATTTTAGGGGAATAGAAGATCTTTGCATCCCTTTTACTTGTTTTATGCCCCTTGAAGGACCACACTAGTGCTGCTTAAGCTTGTATCTTAGTGACTATCTTGATGAGAGAATTTTTGCTATGAATAGATGATGGAGAAATCGATTTGCAGGTGCTGCCATATATTGAGGAGATTGGGTTAGGGAAGACTTTGCATCCTATGATCTTTGGTGAGACCATTGTAAGCCTGGATAGAGTGTTACTAAGTATTAGTGAGTCTTTCATCGAGAGTCCATTGTTGCTTAGGTATAGGTTTAGCTGACAACCTTTTATTTTTATTCATTTTTCTTTCTTCTATTTTTTATTTTTATTATATTTATTTTTATTTTTGTACTTTTCTCTAACTTTTATTTGAATCGCCCTTACGGGTTTTTAGTACAACATGCTGCTTTTTTTTTTTTTTTTTTTTGCTTAGGATGCCTTTTAGATTTTCAACCTAATGAGCTTTTCTTTTTCTTTTTCTTTTTCATTTTCTTTTTTCTCTTTTTCTCTTTTATTTTTCTTTCTTTTCTTCTTTAGATGTTGCTACATGAGAAATTGGGCTTATTAAAAGCTCCCATTATGGATGCGAAATGCTATTTTCCAGAACACCATTCAAACCGCCGCTTGTTAAGACCTATTTCCACTAAAGCTGAGTGAACTGAATGGTTGTCCCATATCTCAGGCTCTAGCATTCGATGGACATGTCCTTAGTGGAGATTGATTAGGGTCACGTTGGGGACTTATGAAGGATGCATGTTCATTCCTACTCTGACATCTAGCACCTTTCATGACCCAACTAGAGTTCATCATCAATTTAGAGTTGCATAAGATGCATTAGGCTTTATTCTTTCTTTCATAGAGGGATGCTTGACCTATTGCTTCCCAGATAATTATTGCTTCAGGTATAGGTTTTTCTTATAGCCTTTTATTTTTTTTTTATTTTTATTCATTTTACCTTATTTTCATTTTTATTTTTTTTGCCCTAACTTTTGCCTGGATTGCTCTTGCAAGATTTCAATCCAACGGGCTACTCATTTTTGGTTAGGCTGCCTTTTGAGTTTTCAATGTAATAAGTTTTTTTTTTTCTTTTCATTTTATTTTTTTATTCTTCTCTTTTTTTTCTTTCTTTTATTGTTTAGATATAGATATAGGAGAAGTTAGGCTTACTAGAAGCTCCCATTGTGGATGCAAAATGCAATTTCACATAACACCATTCAAACCATCATTTGTCAAAACTTACTTCCACAAGAGCTGAGTAGACTGAATGGCTATCCCATTTCTCAAACTTTGGCATTCGATAGATTTGTCCTTGATGAAGATTGACTAGGGTCACACTAAGGACCTATGGAGGATACATAATCATTCATGCTCTAACATCTATCTCCCTTCACGACCCAATTAGAGTTCGTTGTCAATTTGGAGCTACATAGGATGTTTTTGTCTTTCTTCCTTCTTTCATATAAGGACCTAACCTAACGCTACCTAGAAAAGGTGGAAGCCATGATGGATAGGTCGCGACATATATCACATCTTCCCTGTTAAGGCCTTTACCTCTAACAATGCTGGTTTTGAGGCTCAGCCATATGACGAGTAGGGACACAGGACTTTCCAACCTAATAAAAACATTTAAAACAATATAGTGCACATAGATAAAAATAACTTCTTATATTTCATTTAGTTTAGGAAAATGTTTGACAAAGATTACTTTTATTATGCAAATGCATTTTTTGGTATTATGCTTGTCATGAATCATTACAATTTTCATATTATATATTAATTAAAGGCATGATCACTATTTTTAATAATGGCACACTAGTTCATCTTACTGTCTTGATCACTACCTTTGATCTACTGCCTCCTTATTCTTCATCCTTTGCCCATTCTTTTTGCCATTGTCTTTTTTGTTAACCAATGCCTTCTATTAACCTGCCATAATTTTTTTAGTGGTCGTTTGCACTCTCTCGCCTTTTGCTTTTATTTATTTTCCTTTTTTTTTCATGCCCTAATTTTTGCCTAAGTCACCTTCACATGTTTTTGATTTAATGAGCTCATTTACTATTTTTTCTTATAGTTTTTTTTTTCTTTTCATGACCTAATTTTTGCCTAAGCCACTATTTCGAGTTTTTGACTTAGTTAGCTTTTTTACTTTTCTCACTTCCTTACACAAAGTACATCTTTAATCATCTATCAACTTATAGAATTCATTCCCATCCTTGTTCGATAACTACACGACACCACTTGAATATATCTGTTTGATCACATAGGGACCTTCCTAATTTGGCTTGAATTTCCCCTGCGATCTCAAGTTTACAGTTACATTGCCTTTAGTGCTAAGTCAACAACTCTTAGCGTGCTTGTCTTAACTTTTTTTTAAAGTTGTGTGCCATCCTTGCTTGGTATAACTAAATATGGCAAAGGTATTGAAATGAGTGGCAGATGTGGCAACCCAAAAGGTAGGGTGAATTGGGTTGTAAACAAAAACCAAAAAACACAACCACAAATAACTAAAGTGAAATCTACAAATACATAAATCAACATAAGGATTTATAGTGGTTTGACAACTTGCCTACTCCACTCCCCAAGCTTTTACTTAAGCCTTTCTATTTTTTTTTTCAGGCTTAAGAAAAACCTTCCATTTTCTAGGCTAAGGAAAAACCTTCCATTTTATAGGCTCAAGGATAATCTTGCCTTTTACAAGTTCAGGAAGTACCTACCTCTTGGTATTGTTCTAGGCACAACACTAACCTTTACAACCACTAGTAAAGAAAGATCCAAGCAGTGTTTGTACCTCTCAAATAACAACAAATACACTATTAGTGCTTGAGAAAACCTACTCTAAAAAGAGTAACAAAAACAATCTCACTTTACCTAAATATAAAGCACCATCATAAAAGGTTTGCACAAAGAGTTACAAAGATTTACAAAGATGTTCACACTTGTTCATAATGTTTTTAACCATTTCTTTAACCTTTTTAGACTTCAAAAATGCTCCTTATATAGCCAACCTCTAAAAATAGTCATTGGAACAATTGATGTTATATCTGATAGCTTTTTTACAACACTAGCTGTTAGAGACGACAACACCCATTATTCTTCATCAACCCCGTTGAACTTGTAACGATAACTTCCAATGCCTATAATATCATTCAATGTCTGTTGGCTTTGACTATAACACTTGTTAGAGTAAGAACAATGCATGTTGTTCATTTTTAGAAAGCTTGAACTTCATGCTCTATTTTTCAAACTTTACATAGTTGCTTTCCACACTAGTTGAGTAATTCGTAATGCTCATTGGAAACTTCTTCAACGCTTGTTAAGAAAGGCCAATACCTGTTTCAGGTTTTAGAAGCTTTAGCTCAAGCTTGGACACCTTTGCCATGCTTGTTGTGAATATATAATGTTTGTTGCTAGCCAGATTAATGCCCATTATGAAACTTTAATACTTGTGGTGAGGTCCGATATAGCTCAACCTGAAGTACTCTTCCAACACCTATTGCAAAAAGACAATGTCTGTTGTGAGGTCCATAAGACTTTGGCAATTTAGAACATTCAATCAATATCCATTATTCATCCTTAATGCCAGTTGAATGGTCTAATGCTTGTTAAGAGATGTTCAATGCCCGTTGAACTTGTATAATGCCCATTGAACTTATATTGGCCTTTTAGCATTTATTGGGTCTTGGGGTCACATGTTCTCTAAACATTCTCCCCTTAACATTCATAACAATCTCCCCCTTTAACGTTCGTCGGATCTGTTCAAATCATCCAAAAACATTAAAGTACAAACATTAGAACTTTTCTTAGTTTTGTTATAGTTTTATTATCCTTCAAAACAATGTTTTGGTTATCATTTAAAACACATCATTCAAAGTAGAGGAGTGAGTCCAATGCCTTGAGGTTACCTGTTCTCAAAACATTCTCCCCTTGATATTCACAACAAAAGGACTTTCAATCTCTTTTCATCTAGTAAAGCCAACTAGTTGCACTAGTTTCAGACCCACTCATACTCATCTCAACCAATACTCGAATAGACTTCATCTCCATCTCTATTAGTAGCACCACTTCCATTCTATACACCAGAGAATAAGGCATCATCCCTGTAGATGCTCTAGCAATGGTATGATATCCTTATAGGGAAAAGGTTGTTGGGTTTTGTAAAATGATTACAGTGAAAGAATAAAAATTTTTGTACATGAAAACCTTCCAAGGATCCACACGATTTGATTAAATTAAGAAAAAGGATACAAAAACCTTATTAATACGAATAAGAGATATAAAATTGTTAGAAGGTAGAGAGGAGGTTTACACTAGTAACATCCAACCTCAAGATTGGAGTTAGATATATATGTCACCAAAGGATGATCGCCCTCTATAAGTATCCACACAAATAGACTCTCTCCAAATTGAAAGTGCGCTAACACTAGAGTTTTTCTCTCTCTAAAACATTTTTTGAAAATGTGGATGTTCTATGTTTTTAGAAAACACTAAAATGTGCATATATATCTTAACTATTAAGATTTTTAAGCCAACTTTGTATCTAAATAATTAAGATAATATCTCTAATTATCTTAATTATAAATAGAAAGAGTAGTAAAACCTAATTTCGCTTTGGGCCTATTCTATATGTGTAACCCTATGTGTTCACATAATGTTAGTGATGGCCAAAATCTATTTTGGTTTATAAGTAATAAATGACCCCTAACAATACATGATGACTATCCAAATTATGTGAAGGTCAATGATCTGACCTAAACTATTTTATAAATAGTATTATAATCCTTTTGTCACATTGTATCTCAATTGAACATAAGGCATACATCATACTATTCTTATATAGTTCAATTATTTCTCGATCTCTAAGTGGACTAATGTAAAATGACATTGATAACTTTTATCAATTCATCTTCACTTGGTCATGCAACCTCTTTAGTCTAACTTATTGAGGGTCCTAAAGATATATTTCTCATAAATACATGAGGGCTAAATTCTTTCTCAATCACTCATATTCTTCTATATGATTTACTTCGTGTTTAATATTGGAATCTATAGTGATTTTTAGGTCAGAGGATTAAGTTAATACTATTGCATGAGAATCACTTATGACTATTAATCTATGAAGTATTCTGATAATGGGCCGATCCAATGCAATGTTTCTTAAACATGTATCTATGTGTTTGGCTTAATATCATATATCCATAACTAGTAAAACATAGTTATCAATCAAAATACATACTAGTCTTCATTCATTCATTATTATCCCAATAATAATGACCGACTAGGGATAGTTTAGAATATAATTTTTTCATACTTAAATGGTTTTACTATCAAGTCAAATACTTGATGACATTTTACAGAATTAATTATTCATTAAATATAAAATTTAGTAGTAAACAAAATATAAAAAAAATATTTAATAAAATTGTAACCATAACATTATTAATAAAATATCCATTACAAGAATTTGCCTAGGGCACATAATTAACAAAGGTAACTTCTTCGCCTAGTCTTTTATAAGTGATGACCATTTTAGTTAGGATGTACTTGACATTTTATTTGCTACCTTAACTATGTCATTAACTTATGGCCCATAAGGTGAGGATTTTTGATGAAGCACTATGTACTTCTCAAAAATTATTCTAACCTTAGTTTAAAAATGTACTTAGTTATCTGTCACAATGTGATGTGGCACACCATAGTGACCTATAAGGTTTTTCTCTATAAATTGAGCCATTTGCTTTGCCCTCAATGATAAGGATTCTTTTAGTATATATTTTTAGGTTAGAAATTAGGAATTTTTCATATTTTTTTGAGTATTTTATTTTGGAATGAGTACATTTTTGCCTCTTTTATGTTTGCACAACAATCTCTTAAAAATAAGTTTAATTGTAGTTTTCAGCAATATTACATGGGTTATTGTATGACCCATACATTAGACAATGCGAGAACACAAAGTTGACTAGTTAGCAGTGCAGGATTGCGACAACAGTTAAGTGCATGCGTAGTTGCATGGCCCATGCATCGGGTCATCTAGATCGGTCAAGGTCTATTGTCTCATGTGATTAGAGATTTCATTTGAACCATCAAGAAGACCTTTTTGGAGAAATTATTATAGGGAGATGAGAGGCAGTTTTTGGAGAGAAGAATTTAGATATAGATCTACTTGAATTTGTGAGAGGAATATGGAGAGATTGAGAGCGTTTTTTTTTAGGATCCATTATTTAGGGCATTTTTTTAGGGATTCTTCTTCTAATTCAATGGGTTTTTTCAATTTTGTTTCTTCTTCTTCCCTTAGAATGAACTAACTTTCTTATTCTAGGGATTATGGTGAAAACCCAACATTTTTATAATTATATAAAGCAATTTTATTTCAATGGTGTTGGATTTCCTTGATTTAATGTGTTTGAGTAAATTTACTTAGATGTATGATGGTCATATATATTTAAGGGTTGAGATCCGAGATCATAGAGTGAAAGTGAAACTCTAAGGTTAGTCATAACATATTGAATTAGAGAATTAATATCATGAGAGTAGGATTAACCTTTAGATATGTTCAAGTTAGTCATAACATATTGAATTAGAGAATTAATACCACGAGAGTAGGATTAAAGATGTTCAAGGGATATTTCTAAAATCTAATGCATTATTATTGAGTTTTGTGACCATTAGAGTAGGCATAATCTCAGTAGTAGTAGATCTAATTTTACTTGAGAGATATTATTGGGTAATCTAGGAAATTCATCTTCAAGAATAATTCATTCACTTGAGAAATGATATTCTTTGTGTAATTGTGAAGGTGTTGTGGTATAACCCAAATTCTCTAGAAATTATTTTACATAAGAGTTTTCTTCATTTAAATTCTATTTTAATTTATTTTAGAGTTTTAGATTTATTATTCTTCATTATTCGATTGCTAGATAATAAGAAATTTTAATTCTTTGGTACTTGTGAAAATCAGTATTCGTGGGAATAAACTCTACTTTTCAATATATTACTTAAAGTGATTTGTGCACTTACAAGAGTTTTACACACAATAAATTTTTTATCATGAAATTGAGTGTATGTTTCACATCATAATGCACATCTAACTACAAAAGAAGAATTCACAAAGGGCGACCATGGCTGATGATATAGAAAGAGAAAGAGAGGTGAATGGAAGAGTAATAAATGGAGGAGAAAGAAACAAACAGTTAAGAATATTGCAAGATTTTACCATGCCTTAAAATCAAGAAACACAATCAAGCATATTAAAACCTATTATTGCCAATAATAACTTTGAAATTAAATTGGCGATCATACAGATGATACAACAAAATACATTTTGGGGTGAAGCGACTGAAGACTTGAATGCCCATATTTTTACCTTTTTGGAAATCTGTGCAACTTTCAAGATTAATAGAGTGATTGATGATGCTATCAAATTGTGGTTGTTTCCTTTTTCTTTACGAGATAGGGCAAAAAATGGCCAAACTCCATAGAACCTAATTCATTTGCTACTTGGGATGTACAGTCTCAAGCATTCTTAACAAAATATTTTCCACAGGACAAGACTACACAAATGATACAAGCAATTACAAGCTTCCAACAAGAACTAGGTAAGACATTGTATGAAGCATGAAAGAGATTTAAAAAGATGCAGAGGAGATGCCCATATCATAGCTTTCCAAATTGGTTATTAGTCCAAACATTCTATAATGGGCTTAGCCATTTGGTACATATTACCGTCGATGTTGTAGCCATAGGTGCATTAATAGAGAAGTCAATTGATGATGCTTATGCTTTATTAGAAGAAATGGCTTCAAATAATTACCAATGGGCAGAAAGAGGATCGATAAGAAGGTTACAGGTATCCATCATATTGATGTTTACACCATGCTAAATGCTAAAATGGATGCCCTTACAAAGAAACTTGATAGGGGTAAGTGTGCATGCTATTAACACACCAATGATGAGTTGAGAGTGGTGTGGTGAAGGGCATTTGAGTATTGAATGCCAAATGGGTAATCCTTTTGCTTAAAATTCTACCAAGCCACATTATGTAAACAACCTCAATTGGCAGCCCCATAATCCTTATTCCAACTCCTATAATCTTGGGTAGAGGAATCACCCTAACTTCTTATGGAGTAACCAAGCCAACCAACTCAGACCTTCTCATCCTTCTGGTTTTCCTTAAAGGTAATAGAGTGGTGTACCTATGGGCTAATATAATCAACAAGAGGAGAAACAACCATGGGATAAGCAAAAATTCTTAATTGAGAAGTTTGAGAAGGTGGAGAAAAAGTTAGACAAGGTTAATAAGCTTGAGTTGAGAATAAGCTAAATGGAACAACACAATAGGAATTTAAAGGTACAGATTGGGCAATTGATAAATAATTTTAGTGCTAAATCACATGGTACATTATCGAGTACGACTGTAATTAACTTGAGGGAGCAATGTAAGGCACTAACTTTAAGGAGTGACATAGAGATACCCAATCCTCTACTAAGGATAAGGCTAAAAATGAAAAAGCAGCCCAAAATTGCTAGAAATACTTGAAAATTTAGAAAATTCAAAACTTGAAAATGAATGGGTAATATAAAAAATCAATCCATATAGTGATCATAAGGTGGAAGAAGACAATGAGGAAGAAAGAAGCAAACCTACACTGGTAAAACCATATGTTGCACTTAGGCCTTTCCCTAAAGTAAAAACAGAAGCTAGATAAGCAGTATGCCAAGTTTTTGGAGATGTTTAAGCAACTTTACATTAACATTCCATTTGTTGAGGCATCAGCATAAATGCTTACATATGCAAAATTTTTGAAGGATTTTTTGTCTAATAAGAGAAAGCTAGAGCAATTTGAGATGATCACTCTTTCAGAGGATTTTGTGCTATTATTCAAAATAAGCTTCTAAGCTTAAAGATCCTAGGAGTTTATCCATTCATTGTCAAATTTTTTATTGCAAATTTGATAGAGCACTTTGTGATTTAGGTGCAAGTATAAGTCTAATGCCTCTTTCTATTAGTAAAAAATTAAATCAGGGTGAAATCTAACCAAACATGGTTACTTTGCAATTAGTTGATTGATCCATCAAATGCCCAATTGGGGTGGTGGAGAATGTTCTCATACGAGTGGAAAAATTCTACTTTCTAATGGACTTCATTGTTTTAGATATGGATGAGGATATAAACACACCTTGGATTCTTGAAAGACCATTCTTGGCTATCGGGGGTTCTTATTGATGTAAAGAAGGGCAAACTCACCTTGAATGTGATGGGAAAATCTATAGAGTTCAATGTTTTCAAGGCAATAAAACAACCCTACCCAATTGAGGAATGCAATAAAGTAAATATGATAAATAATATGGTACAAGAGATGTTCCAAAAGGATCATCATGAAGACCCATTTAAAGCTTGCTTGATTTAAGGGGCATCATCTTCACATGATAATTATGAGATTGCTAGTGTGGCCCATTTCTTGAAAGCATGTCCTTCAATTAAAAATTTAAGGTTTGAGAAATTAGGCAATGGTAAGCCTCCGCCCATTCCTTCCATTGAGAAAGCTTCAACTTTAGAGCTAAAACCTCTTCCTCTTCATTTAAGTTATGCTTTTCTTAGAGAAAGTCAAACTTTACCTGTGATTATTTCATCTCGTTTAAGCAAATTACAAAAGGAAAAGTTGTTGAGAAAGTTAAGAGAAACGAAGAGAGCCATGGGATGGACCATTGGTGATATAAGAGGAATTAGTCTTTCTTTTTGCATGCACAAAATTCTTATGAAGGATGATAATAAGCCATCTATTAAGCACCAAAGGACATTAAATCCCAATATGAAGGAAATAGTAAGAACTGAAATTTTAAAACTTTTAGATGTGGGGTATTATATATCCAATATCTGATAGTTCATGGGTTAGTCCTGTGTAAGTTGTGCCTAAAAAAGGTGGGATGACAATAGCTGCCAATGAGCAAAATGAATTGATTCCCACAAGGACAATTACAGGGTAGAGAGTATGTATAGATTATATAAAGCTTAATAAGGCCACTTGAAAAGATCATTTTCCCTGCCATTCATTGATCAAATTTTTGAAAGACTGTCAAGTCATGCCTATAACTACTTTTTAGATGGTTAATTTGGGTATAACCAAATTCTTATTACTCTAAAAGACCAAGAAAAAACTACCTTCACTTGCCCTTATGGCACATTTGCTTTTAGGAGAATGCCATTTGGTTTATGTAATGCTTCGACTATATTTCAGTAATGTATAATGCTAATTTTTAATGATTTTGTTGAGAAAACTATGAAGATTTTTATGGATGTTTTTGTCAGTATTTGGAGATTCATTTGATGTATGTTTAGATAATCTTTATATGGTTTTGCAATGATGTTAAAAAATGAACCTGGTTTTGAATTGGAAGAAGTGTCACTTCATGGTATAAGAAGGTGTTGGACTTGGCCACAAAGTATCTGCAAAATGAATTAAAATGGATAGAGCAAAAATAAATATCATTAAGAAGATGCCTCCACCTATATATGTTAAAGGATTGTGGATTTTTCTTGGTCACGTAGGATTTTACTGCAACTTTATTAAATATTTTTATAAGATTACAAAACCTCTTTGCAACTTGCTTAATGAAGATCTTGCATTTAATTTTGTCCAAGAATGTCTTGATGCTTTTTGCAGGTTAAAGAAAGCATTAACTTTGGCAACCACCATAGTAGCCCCAGATTGGAGCCAACCATTTGAGCTAATGTGTACTGTGAGTGACTTTCACTATTTGAGCTATTTTGGGGCAAAAAAAGGGATAAGCGAATGCATGTGATCTATTATGCTAACAAGACTCTTAACGAAGCTTAGGTCAATTATGCTACCACGGAGAAAGAATTACTGGCTATAATGTATGCATTTGACAAATTCAAGTCATATTTAATGGATCATAGTTTATACAGACCATGCGACAATCAAGTACTTATTGAGCAAGAAAGATCCCAAGCCCCATCTATTCCATTAGGTACTTTTATTACAAGAGTTTGATCTTGAAATCAATGATAAGAAGGGGATTGAGAATGTAGTAGCAAATCACTTGTGTCGAATTCATTCTCAAGAAAGTGGAAATACTAGTCTAAAAATAAGGGAAGAATTTCTAGATGAACAGTTGTTTATGATTAATGCTAAAACACCTTAATGCACAGGCATTGTCAATTACATTGTGAGTGGAATCATACCTGCAGACATGTCATACCAGTAAAGGAAAAAGTTTCTAATAGATTGTAGACATTATTTTTAGGAAGAACCTCTTTTTTAAAAGCATTATGTGGATGGACTTATTAGGATGTGTGTGTGTAAGGAAGAAATTCATGGCATTTTGATGCATTGTCATTCTTTAGAGAGTGGTGGACATTTCAGCACCACCAAAATGGTTGCTAAGATTTTGCAAAGTGGTTTTTATTGGCTAACAATGTTTAAAGATACTTAGGAATTCATACATTCGTGAGATCATTGCCAAAGGATTGGTAAAATATTAAGACAACAAGAAATGTCATTAAGCAACATCCTAAAAGTGGAATTATTTGATGTGTGGGGTGTTGACTTTATAGGGCCTTTCCTTCAATTGTATGGGCAGATCTACATCTTAGTTGTAGTAGATTTTATGTCTAAATGGGTTGAGGCAATTGCTTCACCAATAAATGAAGCTAAGGGGGTAATTTGATTTATTAAAAAAATTATTTTCTCAAAGGTTGGGGTGCTTAAAGCAATTATAATAGATGAGGGAAGTCATTTCTGCAACAAGCAATTTGAAACCTTTCTCAAGAAATATGGAGTCACACATAAGATTGCCACCCTATATCATCCATAAACTAGTAGATAGGTTGGAATTTCAAATAGATAATTGAAGCAAATCCTGAAGAAAATAATGTCAAATTCGAGAAAAGATTGGTCACAGAAACTGGATGATGCATTATGGGCATATAGAATAGCATTTAAAACACATATGGATATGTCTTATTATAGGTTAGTCTTTAGCAAAGCTTGCCACCTTCTTTTGGAACTTGAGTACAAAGCATAATAGGCTGTAAGTCTCCTAATTTTGGCTTGAAAAATGCTGGAGAAAAGTGTCACCTTCAGTTGAATGAGTTGGACGAAATTTGTACGAATGTTTATGAAAATGCCAAAATTATAAGGAGAAAACGAAGTTGTGGCACAATAAGCACATTTATAAACATTCAATTGAAGTGGGACAATAGGTTCTATTGTTTAATTCCAAATTAGAACTATTCCCTGGAAAGTTGAAATCAAGGTGGTTTGGAGCATTCATAGTAGTTTAAGTGTTTCCACATGGAGTTATGGAATTGAGAGGAATAGATGGCAGTTCATTCAAAGTAAATGGCCAATGAGTGAAGCCATATTCTACGGATAAAAAGTGCTAACTAGATAAATTATTCTCCTCAATGCCCCAACAAAATAAATTTTAGGGAAAGTTGAGCTAATGACTAAAAACAAGCACTTGTTAGGAGGCAACTCAATGAAATTTATAGTTTCAATTTCAAATCATCACATTTTATTCAATTTAAAATCTTTGCATATATTACATTGTAGTTGTTAGGAATATTAGAATTTTAATTCTTAAATAGGAGTTAATTGTAATTGCAGAAGAGTGAAGCATACCATTTTATCATCTTTTATTTCATTCTAGTAATGCATTTTAATTTAGTCAATTTGTTTTGTAGGTTAATTAAAAAAAAGTTTCCACTTCCAAATTCAGGGGCTATTCTGAGGTCCATGCAGAAGTTGTAGAGTATAAGAAGAAAAGAATGGCTAGAGAGTGATGGGCTATTGATTCAAGAAGATGGGCCAACGTGAAGATGATTTGGGCTTTAAAATCATGAACTGGGAAGTGAAGTAATCTAGGGTGTAGATGGACTCGAACTAGAAGAAGATAAGAAGGTTGGTTGTTTTACTGGAATAGGCCCTTTATTGTTTCAATGGAAGATGGGCCTGAAGTATTCTCATAGACCGACAGGGTATTTTTAAAATTTAAAATACCTAATATTTTTTAATTAAACCTTAAAAGAACCTTGCCTCCCCTTCCAAAATGCCCAACTATCACCTGTTGGACACCTTACTTCTCTAATCGTTGCACCATTTCCTAATAACCCCCATTAACCCACTACCATAACCCCTAAACCATTTTTCCCAAACACCACATTTTCTCTTCCTTTACATCTTCCTTCAAAAACTGGCACCCCATATAACCCTCTTCTTCATTCCATTCTAATTTTCTTTCACCACCATTTTCCACTAATACCGAGAGTGTAACAAAGTGTGTGAAATAGGGCTTATGAGAGGGATTCCTCTTTCAACCATTATGAAGATCGAATTGATTCAAACTCTGATTTACTAGAACCACAACCACCACTGAAGGAATCATTCACACCACAACTCGAGTTCATTAATGAAACATAAATAGCTTGGCTCAAGGTGTTAAAGAATCGAGGATTTAAGGCAAACAAATTTTATTGTCGAGAAACTTTAAACATCCTCCATATGAAGAGTGATGTAGATTATAAGTTAGAGGGAGTTGGATTGCTTTGATTCACATAGATGAAACTTCCCTCCTATATTGGCCTTACACTAGAATTTTTTACCACACTCGCATCAAGTCATATTAGGGTAGATTTCCAACTGGAATGGTTCACTTACTGGCTATTTAAAAAACATAAAAATGTGCTTTTTGATTTCTTCAACCTTATTTTCAGTTTTTTCGAAGAGGGTCTCCGAATACTACCATTGAAGTACAACGGGCAATAATTTTAGGACCAAATCTCCACTAAAGAGTTGACTTTCACATAGGGCATTCAAAGTCACATGAAATATGAAGTGTTGCCCTTCACTACATTCAATGACTCCTCGTTTACACTTTCTTTTCAAGGGCTGAGAATATATGCTTGACTTCAAAAAGTGATTTGTTTTTCTTATGGTATGTTATGCATAAAATAAAGCTGAGCTGGGGTGCTTAGATACTCCAACACCTCATGATAGTAGCCACAACCTCAAGAGGTTAAATCATAGTTGGGTTTATGGCTACTGCCGTAGCTATGACATATAAAAGCATCAGACATTAAGAATGTAAAACCACACCAATAACAAAGATTGAGTTCCTTGATTGCTCATATATACTATAAGCCCAAATCTATAAGAATGAGGGCAGCCAGTATGTGCCAATTCATAGGGAAATCCATTTTGATGAAGAAGGGGAAGAACAAACACCTAGGGCTACTTACACCTAGCTAGTAGTACGGATCTAAGAGCTTGACATGAAGGTTCAAACCATGCCTGAGCAGCTCATCGCATTTTATGTATTATGGGCTTCCAACACCACTAGGATCTTAAAGGATTGGTCTATATCTTTTAGTTAATTTTCATTTGAAACAATAGGTTAAAGGGCTTTTCTATTTGGATATTATGGTTTCTTTTATCTCTTTTTGGATACTGCTTTATTTTTAGGCATTATGGTTGTATTGTGCTAGATATTAGATTTGCGGAGCCATTAAAGTTCTGCTATAGGTATACCTAAGGATATAAATGTTTGGGATGTGATTTGATTTTGAAATTGTAAGTTAAAAAGTGTCATGTGTTAGCCATTATGTATGTGTGAATGTCAGATTTTGCTATTATGATCACTCTATCTTGAGCTTTAAACGTAACAACCATTTTCATTTATTAAGTGTGACATTCATGTCCAAGTATTCATATACATAAAGGTTAACTCATCATTCATACATAATCCAACATATATTTAATGTACATATATAATGTTGGTAACCATAAATTAAGGCCAAATTAGGTATATGTACTTGACATAAGAATAGAGAGAGTTGGAATTTAGCCGGTGACCTGTGATCCATATGTTTTTATGCAAAACTTTATGCTCCAAAGTACCCAAACCTTATCCTTCAGTATTTGAAAAACATAATTATGATTTAGTGAGTTGCAACTCAATGAATAAAAATAATAATAAGACTCTTATGGCATAACCAACAATCAAATATCATTAAGATACATTACAAGTATGAGAATTAACTATACAAGTGCAAATGCAATAGATTGATTTTGCCATTACCTTATAAGGCAGACACTACTCCTAAGAATTCATGTGATTCAAGTGACATTTGGTTATACTAGCCAACATATAACATGTGATTCATTTGATCAATAACATGTGCCATAATGACATAATGGTCCCTTTTCCAAGTGATTTGCAAGTGTTTGACAAGTTGGTCATAACATTCTTTTAGTTTCATATGCAAGTGTTCATTCATAATGGCATACCAAGTAATCATTAAGATCACATAATTCTCACTTGACTTATATTCACATGTAAAATGTCACAATTCAATCACATATACAGGTAATAGAACACAACCATATCATAAACTCATCACACATGCACATTAGAATCCAATTATGGCTTTTTACTCACCTTTGATGCAACCAACCTTTATGGTAGGTTTAGACCTCTCTTTCGGGTTTTCTCAATGTGTTTAAACCCTAACATTTGATATATCATTATAAAATGTCAAAATGAGTTTGCATGCATGGTATGCAACTATGGTCATATTCCACGCAAGTGGACCTAGTATTTAAGCTTATTATTATTGCATGACAGCTAGACCTTGCTGCACTCTCATAAAATTAACTCAAAATATTAATATATCCAAATGATTTGATTCTCTTTTCTATATAAAATAGACACATAATGATATAACATAGTCAAAATTCAGGTCAATATAAGACATATAGAAAATATGGTGAATTTTTAAATTCTACCCTATTTTGATGTGATCACAGTCTAATCAAGTCTTACATTCTTAGCCATATCTCAAATTGTATAGATAAAATTACAAAAATTATTTACTAAAAGACACATAACATATAAAGGAATATTTCTCATGCTTAATTTGTTGTCTAATTCAATCTATAAAGTTACCAAAATAGATGGCCAATCTCAAGGCAAGTAGGTTTCAACACATTGAGAATTAGTCAAAATGAAAGAGTAATATCTCTTTAACCATGACATATTTGACAAAACTATTTTATAAGAATATATATTAGACATAACTCTACATCTTTTAAGTTTGGCACATCACCAAATTCCAATTCTATGTCCATCAAATTCTTAAAAAACAAAATTAAGAGATTAAATAGGTTTCATTAGGTTCAGGGTCAATCACAATAAAAAGGAATATCTCTTTCCACACAAAAAATTAAGCAAAAATGTTTTATAAGAATTTATAAGGTATATAGACCTACAAATTTCATTTTTTGCACTTTGTCAAAATCAACACATATGGTCTTCAAAATATATGAGAATAGCCAGACTGAGGAGATGTTGGCAAGTTGTGAACTAGTCTTAATGAAAGAGCTATAACTCTTCACACACACCATATTAAGCAAAATATTTCACATGCATTTAGATAGGGAATAAAGCTACAACTTTCATGGATTTACACTTTTCTTAATTTCTCCTCTAGGATTATGAAATCATGGGTGCAAAAATCTACTATAATAATAAAACCAATACAATAAACTTTTGTTTCTCTTGAGCTTCAACTTCCATACATGAGCTCTACCTCAAATATTCCATAATTCTTTCTAATTATACACGTTTAACATATCATGAGGGATGAATTTCATAAGGTAAAATCACTTACCCCTTTTTCCAAAACTAGAAAAGCTTAGGGTTCCTTCCTTGGTAGCTTACTTTTTCTTTCTCTTCTTCCTCTTCATCTTCTTGTTCTTCTTCTTCCTTAGCTCTCTCTTTCTTTTGCTGCCTCTCACATTTCTGCCTCTCTAATCAGGTCTTAAAGGAGGATAAATTCAATTGTAAACCTATTCCAATAAGACAAAATCACAGTGGCTTACCATCATTGATTGTAAGTTCAATTTTCTTCTTTTAGTCCCTCTTCATAACTTGTTCATCACCTTTCATCCATCTACTAATTTTCATATGTTCCTTATACTTTTAAATAGGCTCTAAAATGCCATAATTTATGATACTATAATATGCACACATATGTTAATTTGCCATGCAACTATGCAAATATCACATATATGTTTAAGTGCCCTAAATGCAATGGTGCAAGTGTCATTATCATGCATATCAAATTGACTTATGAAATGATCATTTATCTAATGCACATGTTCATGTGGGATTGCAAATCATTTATGCAATGAATAGGTTCATGTGAGGGTGATAATGAATGAAGATTGGGATGTTACATTTCTTCCCCTCTTAAAAGGAATTTCATCCTTAAAAAATTTAATACTTGTAAATAAATGTAGATATTGTCATTTTACATTCTTTTTGGTTCCCATGTAGCCTCTTCTTATGAGTGGTTTCTCCATAACACCTTAACTAAAGGGATTTCTTAATTTCATAATTGCTTTGTCTTATAACCAATGATTTTCACAGGTTCCTCAACATAACTTACATTATCTACAATTGCTATTGTTGGATCCTTAAGTATATGTGTAGGATTAGATCGATACTTTTTGAGCATACTCACATGAAATACATCATAAATTTGAGTCATCTTTAGTGGTTGCTAACTTGTAAGCCAAAGGATCAATTCTTTCTAAGATCTCATACGACCCTATGTATCAAGGACTCAGTTTACCTTTTTTGTTAAATTGAATTATTCTTTTCCATGGTGAAACTCAAAGGAACGCTTTGTCTCCTATCTCATATTCCATTTATCTTTTGAGTTGGTCTGTATAGCTTTGTTGCATGTCTTATGCTACTTTAAGTTTACTCTTAATTACTTTCACCTTGTCCACAATGTCTTTCATTAGTTCTAGCCCTTTTAAAGCATGCATCCCTTCTTCATCCAAATAAATATGACTTCGACTTTATCTTCCATATAGTGCTGCATATGGTGCCATCTATATATTGTTATGATAATGATTATTATAAGCAAATTCAATCAAGGTAATATATTCATCCCATGCACCTTTAAACTATATCACAAAAGCTTGAAACATGTCTTCAAGTGTCAGAATTGTCCTTTTTGATTGCCCATCTGTCTAAGGATGAAAAGCAGTATTAAAACTCAACTTTATACCCAAAGCCTATTATAAACTAACCCAAAATGGAGATGTAAATCATAGATCTCAAACTGATACAATGAATACTAGAACGCCATGTAATCTGACAATTTCATCCACATATTTCTTAACCAAGTTTTCAAGTGAACTACCCCATCGAATAGGCAAAAAGTGAGCTGACTTAGTTAATCGATCAATGATCACTCATATAGAATTATTCTTCTTCAAAGTTCTCGGTAATCCATATGCTTAGTCCATAGTTATTCTCTCCCATTTTCATACTGGTATTGTTAATGGTTTCAATTTTCCAACTGGTGCTTGTTGTTTTGTTTTGATCTGTTGATAAGTCAAACATGTTGAAATATAAGTTGTTACATCTTTCTTCATCTTGGGCCACTAAAAATGAGATCGCAGGGTATTCATTTTCTTCATTCCTAGATGCATGACATATGGAGTATTATGTGCTTCTTCTAGGATTTCTCTTTGCAAGTTATCAACATTAGGCATACAAATATGAGATCCTAACATCAAGGAATCATTTCAAATATCAAAGTTAGTATGTCTCCTTTATTTTACATTTTTAATAATTTTCTATAACTTTGGATCCTTACTCTGTGATTCTTTAACTTGATGATGCAACATTAGTCTTACTTGAAAAGTATCAATCAAAACCCTATTCATTTCTATGTTTAGTTCCACATTCATAGATTATAACTGAAGTAAATAAGATAATGGAAATACTTATAAATGGGCTACACTACTTCTTGATTTCCAACTTAAATCATCTGCTACCATATTTGCCTTCCCTAGGTAATACTCAATGGTGCAATCATAATCTTTTAGCAATTCTAACCACCTCCTATATCTCATATTTAATTCTTTTTGGCTCAACAAATACTTCAAACTCTTATGATTTATAAATGTTTGAAAAATTTCTCCGTACAAGTAATACCTCCATATTTTCAAAGCAAACATAATGACAACAAGTTCTAGGTCATGTATTGGATAAGATAATTTATAAGATTTCAGTTGTCTAGATGCATATGTAATTACCTTACCATTTTGCATAAAAACAGATACCAAACCTTGATGAGAGACATCATTATAAACTACAAATCCTCAATTACCTATAGGAATGGCTAACATTGGAGCATATGTCAATCTATTTTTTAATTCATCGAAACTCTCCTAACATGCTTCAAACTATTGAAATGCTATATTTTTTCAAAGTAACTTAGTCAAAGGAGCCGATATAAGTGAAAAGCTTTTAATAAATGGACGATAATACCCAGCTAGTCTTAAAAACTTTCAGATTTTTGCAACACTCATTGGGGTTTTCCATTTTACTATTGCTTTAATTTTGTTTAAATCCACCTTTATGCCATTTTTACAAATTATATGACCCAAAAATACAATATGATCAATCCAGAACTCACACTTGCTTAATTTAGCTAATAACTACTTTTCATTTAGAATTTGGGATATAATTCTTAAATGTTGTTCATGCTCCTATTTATTCCTTGAACACACCAATATACCATCAATGAACATAACTACAAATTTGCCTAAGTAAGACTAAAACATCTTGTTCATAAGAGACATGAATGAAGCTGGTATGTTACTCAAACTAAATGGAATCACCACAAATTCATAATGCCCATACCTGGTTTGAAAAGTAGCCTTTGGTATATCTGGATTTGAAATTGCAAGTTGATAATAGCTTGATTTCAAGTCAACTTTAGAAAATACCTGTGCCCCCTGTAACTAGTCAAACAAATCATCTATTCTTGGCAAAAGATATTTGTTCTTCACAGTAACATGATTGAACCACCTATAATCAATCATGGCCTTCTTGTCCTATCTTTTTTCTTAACAATTAACATTAGAGCACTCTAAGATGACACACTAGGTTTGATGAATCCCTTTTCAAGTAGTTTCTTGCAACTGAGTCTTCAACTCTTTCAACTCAGCTGGAGCCATCTAATAAGGTGGAATAGATACTGGTGTTGTTCCTGAAACTTACTCAATTATGAATTGTATCTTTATGTCATATGGCAAACTGGGTAAATTAGTTGGAAATACATTTGGAAACTCATTCACAATTGAAATATTAATAAGTAATTCATTAGTGAACCTTATGTCTACCATATGTGCCATATAAGCCTCACAACCACCTTTAATCATACAAAAAACCTTTATAGTAGAAACTAGACATGCAGGTATAATTTGTCTTTCCCTTTGAAACACAACCTTTGTTTAATTTGGAGATTTTAGAGTAACTCCCTTAATAAAACAACTCACTATTACATGATATTTAGTCAACTAGTCCATACCCAGTATCACATCAAATTCACGAAGAAGTAACAATACTAGATCATCATTTAATTTAGTGTCATCAATGCAAATCAAACAATCACAACATAGCTTATCCACAATCATTATATCTCTGAAAGGAGTACTCACACATAGGTTAAAACTTAAAGGATGATGCTTACTACATAATTGGGATGCCATATTCAATGAAATGAATAAATGTGTGGAGGCAAGATCAATTAATACATCAATTTCTAAATCATATAGACAAATTTTACCAGTGATAACTTCTGAAACAGTGATGTCTTCTTGCCTAGTCATGGAAAATACTCTAGCTTGCATCTGGGGTCTAGAACATTGACCTTCTGATATGCTCATACCATGCCCAGCTATAGTTGCTAAACCTCTTCCTTTGTCCCTACCAAAAGATACTTTAGCTCCATTTGCTTTTGTAACTTTGACTATAAATTTGGATGTAGCTTTGCCTCTGTCCCTTTTGACATTCTAGATCTTTCAAGACAATCTCTAAGCATATTATCAAAAGACCAATAAAAGTAGCACCTATCAGTCAATTTTTTACATTCATCTATATATTGCCCCTCACAATGTACACATGAGGGTCGTTGTTCTAGCTTGGCCTTGACCTTTACCTGCATAAGATGAAACTCGTAACTCTTTGCCTCTATAGCTAGGGTAACCACCCTTAGCACTGAATTGGGATGGGATATAATCTCCACGTTTATCTTTCTTTCTACCAAAATCTCCTACAAACTCAGTAGGCTCCCTTTTTATTCATTGCTTTATCCTTTCTTTTTCAATCTCTCCACCCTGATTGAAGCAACTTTTAGCTTGGTATAACTCTTAAGATATAGGGTTGTGATCTTGCTTCTGATCTCATATCTTAGTCCCTTTTGAAATTTTGATGTTTATCTTTGTCGGTGGCCACCATAAATGATGCATAATGAGATAATTGATTAAAATTTACCTCATACTTAGCTATAGTCATCTCCTCTTGTTTCATATTAAAAAATTCCCTTCTTTTGTGATCTTTGTACAATTCTGGCATGCAATTATTGTTGAACTCATGAAGAAAATCATCTCATATAAGCACTAGAGGTTAGACATCTGTCTCTAGAATGGTTTCCCACTAATCATATGCATCCCGCTGTAATAATGACATTGCATAATTAAACTTTTCTTCTAGTGTGCATTTCATTAAATTCAAAACTATTTGTGTTTTGCTAGATTTGTGGTACCACTGAAGTCAACTGCACCATGTTTTCTCAATTTGTTATACTTTTGTTCTCTTTGACTTTATAGACCTTGCATTGTTGGTTCACTAGTTCTATATTATGGTTGCCCATGAGATATATGTTGTGCATGAGAATGTATAGGAGATCTAACATTGTTAGCTGGTTGATCTCTTAATGTTTGGTATGATGCTTCTATGGCATGAAAATCGACTGACTCTCCTCTACTTGGTGAGTCATGGGTACTACCATGACTACCCTTTGCTAATGCCCTATACATATATAAAACTATGTCATATGATAGTGCATAATAGTGTAAAAGTCACGCCACGTTCATATGTATGTCCCTATGGAACCTATCCATGTTTTGATACCAAAAACTATAACAACTATTTTCAATTATTAAGCATGACATTAATGTCCAAGTATTCATATACATAAAGGTTAACTCATCATTCATATACAATCCAACATGTATTTAATGTACACATATGTTAACCCATTTAATATTGGTAACCATAAACTAATAAAAGGAGAGAGAGAATTGGATATAGCTGATGACCTTTGCTCCATGTGTTTGTATGCAAAACTTTATGCTCTAAAGTACCCAAGCCTTATGGTTTAGTATTTGAAAAACATAATTGCCATTTGGTAGGTCACAACACAATGAATAAAAATAATAATTTAATTCTTATGGAAAAACCAACAATCAAATATCATTAGGATGCATTACAAGTATGAGAATTGATTATGAAAGTTTAAATGCAATAGATTGATTTTGTCATGAGCTTGCAAGGGAAACATTGCTCCCGAAAATTCATGTGATTTAAGTGACATCTAATTTTGCTGATCAACATATAACATGTGATTCATTTGATTAATGACATGTGCCATAATAGGACATATTGGTCTCTTTTTCAAGTGATTTACAAGTGTTTGATAAGCTAGTCACGACATCCTTTTAGTTCCATATGCAAGTGTTCATTCACAATGGTATACCAAATAATCATTAAAATCATATAATTCTTATTTGACTAGTATTCACATGTAAAATATCACAATTCATTCACATATACATGTAATAGAACACAACCATATCATAAAATCATCACAGATACATATTAGAATCCAATTATGGCTTTTATTCACCTTTGATGCAACCAACCTTTATGGTAGGTTTGGACCTCTCTTTTAGGCTTCCTCAATGTGTTAAGATCCTAACATTTGATTCATATATCATTATAAAATGTCAAAATGAGTTTGCATGCATGACATGCAACCATGGTCATGTTCCATATGAGTGGACCTAGTATTTAAGCTTATTATTCTTGTATGACAACCAGACCTTGTTGCACTCTCATAGAAATAACTCAAAATATATATCTAAATGAGTTTATTCTTTTTTCTACATAAACTAGACATATAATGATACAACCTAGTCAAAATTTATGTCAATATAAGACATACAGAAAAAATGGTGAATTTTTAAATTATGCTTTATTTCAATATGATCATAGTCTAATCAAGTCTTACATTCTTAGCCATATCTCAAATTATACAAATACAATTGCAAAATTTATTTACCTGTATAAACATAACACATAAAGGAACATTTCTCATTTTTAACACATTCTTTAATTCAGTTTATAAAGTTACCAAAATAGATGATCAATCTCAGGGTAAACATGTTTCAACACATTGAGAATCAGTCATAATAAAGGAGCAATATCTCATCAACCATCACATATTTTGCAAAAATATTTTATAAGAATGTATTTAGACATAACTTTAAAACTTTCAAGTTTGGCATATCACCAAATTCCCATTTTATGGCCATCAAATTCTTGAAAAACTGAACTAAAAGATTAAATAGGTTTCCTTAGGTTCAAGGTCAGTCATAATAAATTAAGCAAATTAAGCAAAATTGTTTTATAGGAATTTAGAAGGTATGTGTTCCTCAAATTTTATATTTAGAACTTTTTCTAAATCAACACATAAGGTCATACAAATATATGAAAATTGCCAGACTAAGGAGATGTTGGTAGGTTGTGAACCAGTCCTAATGAAGAAGCCATAACTCTTCACATAAACCATATTAAGCAAAACTATTTCATATGACTTTATATGGGGAATAGAACTATAACTTTTATGGTTTACATTTTCCCTTATTCCTCTTCTATGGTTATGAAATCATGGGTGCAAAAATCTACTTTAACAATAAAACTAACACTATTAACTCTTGTTTCTCTTGAACTTCAACTTCCATACATGAGCTCTACCTCAAATATTCCATAATTCTTACTAATTAATCATGTTTAACATATCATGAGGGAGAAATTTGATATGGGAAAAAGATAAAATCACTTATCCCTTTTGCCAAAACTAGAAGCTTAGGGTTCCTTCCTTAGTAGCTTACTTTTTCTTCTTCTTCTTCTCCTTCCTTTCTTTCTTCCTCAGCTCTCACTTTCTTTTATTGCCCCTCACATTTTTTCTTCTCTAATACGGTCCTAAAGGAGGAGAAATTCAATTTGTAAACTTATTATAGTAAAACAAAATCATGGTGGCTTACCACTATTGGTTGGAAGTTCAATTTTCATCTTTTAGTCCTTCTTATTCACTCCTTCATTACCTTCATCAATATACTAATACCAATATGCTTCTTATACTTTGAAAAGCTCCAAAACACCATTATTTATGATACTATAACATGCACATAACATATGTTAATTTTTCATGCAAATATGCAAACATCACATATATGTGAAAGTGCCCTAAATGTAATGGTGCAAATGTCATCATCATGCTTATCAAATTCACATACACAATAATCATTTATCCAATGTACATGTTCATGTGGGATTGCAAATCATTTATGCGATGAATAGGTTCATGTGTGAGTGTTAATGAATGAGGATTCAGATGATACATTAAATGAATTCATAGATTAGCTATTGAGCAATATAAAGTTATGCATTGTTAGGATGGATAACACCAAAAGGCATATTTTAGACTGTGCAACTCTATTAGAATTTTATTTTGACTCTGAAATATGTGATTCTATTGAGTTAATTAGCCTGAGGAATTGAGTGGTATGCTTCTCATATTTGATTTTGTTCTTATTAGGTGTATTGGAGACTAAGTTGTTTTGACAGAAAGTAAACCTAGTAAATGTTGATTTTAAATTGCACACTGTAGAATGTTTTCATCTTATATCATAAATTTTAATGTGAGCTCAATTGTGGAATCAAACTTAAAAAGAGCAAACAAGCATCTTGAATGCTTTAGATTGACAATATCTATTATTACTCATGATGTCTAAAGGAAATGAATGAATAACTTTAGGAACATAATTGAACATAGATGAACAATATTATTGGACTAGGAAGGTTAATCCTAGGTCTAGGAACTCTTTGGATCTTGACAAAGGAGATTAATCATTATTAATGGTTTATTTAAGTATTGTTTTGCAGAAAATAGTAGGATCTTCAAGTGAAGTTGAATGGAGCTCTTAAACTCCAAGTTGTCTTCTAAATCATGACCGCAATCTCAGATTCGCGATCGCGATCCATGAGAAGACTTGCTAGAAATCAGAAAGGCAAAATCGCGGAGGCATTCTCGGTCGTGACTCATCCAAAAGAAGGAGTCCAAATATGATAGACTGATTCGCGGCCTATGTAGCGTCAGAGTCACGACCGCGATCTTCAAAAAGCCTCAAGAGGGAAACAAGTTTACGACCAAAGCTTGACAAATGTCCTAGGTGACCGTTAGAAGATAAAAATCGTGAAGGAAACTTATTAGTAGCGACCGCAATTCGTGAAAAGGAAGATATTATTTCTGACAGATGAATTTGCATCCTAAGTCACAGTCCACACAAAGAAATTCACGATCGCTACTTTTGTTTGCAGAAGAAATGCAATGACTATATTTTCCTTATGAACCAATGACAAGACAAGTGGACTAGCTGTTAGACATAAATAGGGTTTTTCGCCATAAGTTTTGGCTTCCGTATGAAAATTTGGAATTCACGACCGCGACTTCAGCTTAACAAGCAATTAATGTAGAATCTATCTAGCATACCTTGAAGATTTTACACCGGTTTTATTGCAACATCTCTTTGGTGGGTAGAGGCTATAAATACCCCACCAAACAAATGTAAATGTAAGAGAATTGATAACTTTGAAACCAAACTCTTGCAATTTTGCTACTCAATCTTTTCTATTCTTTTAGAGATTGTTTGGTGTGAGCATAAACACATTTATAAGGGTTGTAGTGTGAGCCTGTAAAAACACTAAGAGAAGTTGTTGTGTGAGCTTATAAAAACACAAGTGTAAAGGTTGTTGTGCGAGCCTTCAAAATACAAGTGTAAAAGTTTGGTGTGAGCTTGAAAACACCATTGGTAGATAGTGGAACACCTAATTGTTGAGAATTGGGGAGTGGACGTAGGGTCAATTATACCCGAACCACTATAAATCTTGTGTCTACTTTCTACTCATTCTCTTCCCTATCTTTTTATTTAATTTTTATATACCAATTCAACCCCTCTTTCTTGGTGCCTAAGGCCAACAAGTGGTATCAGAGCCAAAACACTCAAACAAAACTTCATTGGTGAGTAAAAGATCATGGCACAAGAGGAAATCCACTCATAACTTAAGCCTTACTTTGCTGGTTCTGACTATACTCATTAGAAGTATAAAATGGAAATTTACCTTAACATAGATGTGGTGGACCTTTGTGATGTGGTTATCAAAGAATGGAAGCCACCCACTAAAGTAGTTGTTGGAATTGAAGAACTTTTCCTAAGAGAAGAATGGGTTGAAGCTCATTGAAGATCAAATGGCAAAAATAAAAGAGCAATGGCCATTCTTTTAAGCTCTCTCTCTAGAGAAGAGATTGGAAGAGTGCAACATTGTCAAACTACATATACCATTTAGAAGACTCTAGAGAACTATCATAAATGCACAACTCTAGTCAAATCAAGCCATTTGGAGATGTATGTCACCGAATGGGAACTCTTCATGATGAAGGACAATGAGAGCATCACAAAAATGACAAATAGGCTCTTGTCCATTGTCACCAACATGAAGAAATTTGGAAGGCTCTCACCAACTATGAGGTAAACACAAACATCCTTAAAACTCTTCCTCTAGATAAATTTGGTGCTATGAGGTAAACACAAACATCCTAATCCAGAGATTGGGAAGGTTCCAACCGACATGTTGATAGGCAAACTCTTGACTCATGAGTTGGCCTTGCAAAAGGATGAACAAATGAAGAAGCTAAAAGGCCAAGGAGATAAACAAGAAAAGGAAAGAAGAACTCTGGCTCTTAAGTCTTCAATAAAGGAGAAGGAGGTAGAAATCACCTCAAGTGATGAAGAAAGTGACAAGGAAGAAGAGGAGCTAGCAATGCTCTCTAGGAGGACAAAGGAGTTGATCAAGAGAAGAAAAGAAAAAAAAGGCTTCAAGAAGACAACTCTTGGTCTAAAAGAGAAATCCAATGAAGTCAATTGCTATGAATGTGGCAAACAAGGCCATATCAAGTATGAGTGTCCCAAATTAAAGAAGAAGTAGAGATGGGACAAGGAGAAGAAGAAGAGCTTTTCAGCCACTTGGGATGATAGTTCAAGTGAAGAAGAGGAAGAAAGAGAAGTTGCCAATGTTTGCTTCATGGCATAAGAAGACTCTACTAATGAGGTAAGAACTTCTTCTCATTCTCATTCTGATTTTAAATTTGATGAGATAGATGAAGAGCTTCTAGAGGCTATAACCATGAGATGTGATAAATACAAGTCGCAAATGAAATCTTACAAAAGAAAATGTCTAAAACTAGAGGATGATTATAAATCGCTCAATGACATTAAAAGAGAATTGAGAGCATCTAATGATGAGCTCAAAAAATCAGTGGATAGTCTTTCTCTTTCATCTTCTTCTATGGCTTCACTTAGAAAGGAGAATGACACTCTAAAAGTAGAAGTCATTGAGTTTAGAAGCTCTATCTCTAAGTTCCATAAAGAAAAAGAAGCCTTTAATACATTGACTATATCACAAAGACCTCCACTAATTAGACATGGTCTAGGCATCAATGAAGCCACCTCATTATCTCAAACCACATTTATTAGATCTTCAGAACCTCAAACATCAAGCATTGAGGTAATTGGGAAGAAAAGTGGTCCAAGCACTAAGCCTCCTAACCCTAAGGGCAAAAGGAATGCTCTTCCAAGCTCTAGAACCAAGACTCAAAGAGCTAACCATGCCTATATGGACAACAAAAAGCATGGTCATTCCCATAAGAAATTCTCTACTCCTACTCATCATATATGTTCATGCATGTATTCACATGACCAAGATATGAGAAGGCTTCCTACTCATACTAAATTTGTGCATAGGAGAAAGACTCCTAAGTCTAAACTCCAATGCCATTATTGCATGAGATTTGGACACATTAATATTCATTGCTATATGAGGAAGGCTCACCTCAAACTAGAGGACCCTTCATCTTCTAATCTCCAAGGACCCAAGTATGCTTGGGTACCTAAGAAAAGGTAACTTACTATTATTGTGTAGGGGAATGTGGCAACCACCAAATCAAGCAATTGGCATGTGGATAGTGGATGTTCTAAACACATGACAGGAAATAAAAGACTATTCATAACATTGAAATAAAAAAAAGGTGGAAATGTCATATTTGGTAACAATGCCAAGGGTAAGGTAATTAGCATTAGAACCGTTGGTAAGAATGGGTGCTCTTTAATTGATAATGTTCTTTTAGTTAGTGGCTTACAACATAATTTGTTAAGTGTAAGTCAATTGTGTGACAAAGGTAACAAAGTCACCTTTGATCCTAGGGAATGCTAAGTCACCACTTTAATGGATGATGAGGTTATTTTCAAGGATGAAAGGAAAGATAATACCTACCCAATTGACTTGGACAATTTGGCTAACCAATCTTTTAAGTGTCTTATGTCTATGAGCAATGACGCTTGGTTATGGCATAAAAGGCTTGGACATGCAAGCATGGATCTTCTTGAAAGCCTATCTAAAGGAAAGTTAGTGGAAGGACTTCCAAAGCTTAATTTCTCCAAAGACAAGACATGTAGTCCATGCCAAATGGGGAAGCAACACCATGCCTGTCATAAAGCCAAAAATGTTGTACATTCAACTTATCCATATGGACTTGATAGGACCCACTAGAAGTGCTAGCCTAGGTGGAAAATACTATGCACTAGTCCTTATAGATGACTACTCTAGGTTTACTTGGGTATCTTTTTTAGCTTATAAGAATGATTCATTTGATGCTTTTAAAAGCTTTGCAAAAAGGGTTCAAAATGAAAAAAGGTTACTTCATATCTTCTATTAGAAGTGACCATGGAAAGGAATTTCAAATAAGTCTTTTGAAAATCATTGCTTGGAGAATAGAGTTTTTCATAATTTTTTAGCTCATAGAACACCACAACAAAATGGTGTTATAGAGAGGAAAAACAAAATATGTAATAACCTTTTTCATTTGACATAACTCATATTGCTTTGATAGCAATAACTGTAACAACTATATTCATTTTACAAAACTCATATCATTCATGTCCAAAATACATATGCATAAAGGTTTTATCCATCCTACATACACAATCCAACATGTATTTGATGTACATATATGTATATGACACAAGGAGAGAGAGAGTTGGGATTTAGTCGATGACTTGTGGTCCATATGTCTCAATGTAAAACTCAAAGCACCAAAGTGTCCAATTCCTATTCTTCAGTGTCTGAAAAAAAGTTGAGATTTGGTGAGTTACGACTCAGTGAATAAAAACAATAATCAAATTCTCATGGCATAATCCATAATCAATTATCATCAAGATACATTGCAAGTATAACAATTGACTATGCAAGTGCAAATGTAATAGCTTTATTTTTGTCATGATCGTGCAAGGCAAACATTGCTCTTGAGATATTCATGTGATTCATGTAACATATGATTTAGGACCTATTGGTCCATCTTCCTGTAATTCATTTGACATATGATTTGGGACCTATTGGTCCATCTTCCACGTGATTTGAAAGTGTTTGACAAGTCGGTCACAACCATGTACAAGTGCTTATTCACAAATGATATGCTAAGTAATAGTTAAGAGCATTTGATTCTCACTTGGCCTCCCACGTAACATGTAACAATTCAATCATATATACATGTAATAGAACATAATCATATTATTCCCATGTAACATGTAACAATTCAATCATTCTCACTTAACTTAAATTTTCATGCAACATGTAACAATTCAATCATATATACATGTAATAGAACATAATCATATCATACAATTATCACATACACCTATTGAATCCAATTATGGTTTTTTACTCATCTTTTGATGTTACCAACCTTTACGGTAGGTTTGGTTCTCTCTCTAGGGCTTCCTTAAAGTTTTGAGATCCTAGAATTTGATACATACATGGTTATAAGTATGTCAAAATGATTATGAATGATTGGTATGCAGTTATGTTATGATCCATGCAAGTGGACCTAGTGTTTATGCATATATTCCTAATAGGGTAGTCTGAGCTTGCTACACTCTCACAATAATAACTATAGATATACTGATCCAAATGACTTGATTCTTTTTTTATAACTAACTAGACACATATGAGACAACATATTCAAATTTCAGGTCAATATCAAACACACACAAAAGGTGGTAAATTTTTAAATGTTGCCCTATTGCAGTGTCCTCTTAGTCTGAGTAGGTCTTACTCTCTTAGGTGTATCTCAAATTGTACAAATCCAATTGTAATAATAATCTACCATCAGTTACAAAACTTATAAAGGAACATTTTTCATGTTTTACATATTGTCTAATTCAGTCTATAAGGTCACCAAAATAAAGGACCAATCTCAGGGTAAACAGGTTTGTAACATATTGACAACCAGTCATGAAGAAGGAACAATATCTCAACAACCATGCTGGATTTGGCATGAAAATATTCTAAAGGAATGTATATCAGACATAAATATACAACTTTAAAGTTTGGACCATCATCAAATTCTAAATCTATGGCCATCAAATACTTGGAAAATAGATTCAAAAGAAAGGTAGGTTTCACCCTAGTACAGAGTCAGTTCCAATCAATGAGTAATAACTCTTTCCACACAGAAAATCAATCAAAACTGGTTTACAGGTGTTTAGAGAGGACATAACCCTACAAATTTTATTTTTTACACTTTATCAAAATCAGAACATAAGGCCATCAAAATATAAGAAAACAGAAGACTGAGATCATCTCGATTCAGATTTGACCTAGTCCTACTGAAGGAGTCATATCTCCTCACATACATACAATCAAACAAAACTGTTTCATAAAAATTTATATGAGACATAAAGATTCAACTTTCATATTTTGTACTTTCCCTAATTCCTCTTCTAGGGTTATGAAATAGTGGGTGCAAAATTCTGCTCTAATAGTAAAATCAACAGAATCAGCTCTTGTTCTCTTGGTTTATAACTTCCATCCAAGAGCTCTACTTCAATTACTCCATAATTCTCACTAGCCATGCACGATTAACATGTCATGAGAGGTTAATTTCAGTTGAGAAGAAGACAAATTAACTTATCTACTGTCCCAGAATTATAAAACCTTAGGCAGCTCACTCTTCTCCCTCTCTTCTTCTTCTTCTTCTTCTTCTTCTTTAGCTCTCTCTCACTCTCTTTCTGCAATACCTTTTGACTTACCCCTCAATTCTGTCCTAATTAGCAGATATAAACTTATTATAATAATATAAAATCATGGTGCTTCATTTCCATTGGTTCGAAGGTCACTTTTCCTCTTTTAGTCCTTCATCTTCACTCCTTAAGCACCTACATCCATATCTTAATCCCTAAATGCTCCTTATACTTTTAATTAAACTCTAAAACACCATTATTTATGATACTATAACATGCACACAACATAAAACAATTTTTCATGCAACTATAGAAACACTACATATATGTTCAAGTGTCCCAAATATAACGGTGTAAGTGTCATTGTCATGCTTCTACAAATCGCATGACTAAATGATCATTTATCCAATGCATATGTTCATATGAGATTTCATATCATTTATGCAATGAATATGTTCATGTGATAATGCCAATAAATGTGAATGGGATGTTATAAGAAAGGTATCACAACTGATTGTCCTTCTGGTCCATGCTCATTTTAGGCTACTATGATGGTCTTGGATGGTGGTGAGGCAACCTAAGAGGGTAGGAGGGTGATTTATGTCGTAAATGAAAACACAAACATACAAATGCAAAAGCAATAAACACAAATCAAATGTAGAGTTTTATAGTGGTTTGGTAACGTGCCTATTTCACTCACTAAGCTTTCACTTTGGCCTTTCTATTTCTTTTTCAAGGCTCATGAAAAACCTTCCCTTTTATAGGCTAAGGAAGAACCTTCCCTTTTATAGGCTTAAGGATAACCTTTATAATTAATTTCTTTTATAAGGAATAAAAGAACCAACACAGCTCCTTATATTTCCTAAGGTACAAATGCATCTTAATTAGGCAACAAATACACTTTAATGCTTAAAAAACCTACTCTCAAAATAAGCTGATACTACCCAAATCCAAACAAAGTAACACCAAAAGGTTTGCACAAAGACTTGCTAAAAGTTCTCTAAATGATTACATGTATTCTTCAAAGTCTCTAACCTTTTTTTAGTCTTAAGAAATGCTCCTTTATATAACTAAACTCCACAACTAGTCATTAAAGTACTTGAAGTTAAGTCTAACAGCTTTTCATCAAACCTAGTCGTTAAAGGTGACAACGCCTATTGATGTTATAACAACAAGCTCCAATGCCTGTTATCAATCTCCCACACCTCTTAACTTTCACTCAAATGCCCATTTAAGTAAGAATAATGCTCATTATTGATTTTCCAAAAAACATGAACTTAGTGCTTTATTTTTCAATAATTACACAAATTATTCAACACTTGTTAGAGATCTCGCAATGCCTATTGGAGACATTTGAACTCCCTTTGCATGTTTGTCAACCCTTGTTGGTTGGTTGAGAAAATGTAGCACAATTTAGGGTACTTTACCAGTGCATGTTATGAATATGCAATACTATTACTAGACCATATCAAAGCTCGTTGCGAAACTTAAACGCTCGTGGCGAGGTCTAGCACAACTCAACTTGGAGCACTTCTCTAATGCTTGTTGTAAAGGATAACACTTATTACGAAGTCTGGAAGACTTTAACTATTTGCAGCGTTTATTCAACGCCCACCCCTTGATATTTGGTAATGGGACATTATGATAGTTAAGGAGCATATTACCTCTAATGGCAGGCCTTCTAAAGAGAGGTGAGATAATGAGATGTTGGATTTCATGCCTTAACCTATAACACTCATTAGTTCGGTGGCCCCGCTTTGATGGTAAACATAGCAAGTGTTGGCATCGTATCCCTATGGTAAAGGATTCGAGGTAGCCTGGGTTGTAGTGACTTTAACACCCATTTGTTATATAACCTCTCCAATGCATTAGATAGAGACATTCCTAAATCTATGAACTATTTTGGCTACCGCACTACATTCACGTTTATAGTCTTATTTCCATCCCCTTAAGCTTGGGTGGCACATTTTTTTCCAACATACTATTTCTTTGATTCAGACTCTAGCTCCACAACTTGTAGGTTGATTTCCTTAAGATCTTTAAAGTTTCACTCCAACATTCCTTTAATCCTAACACTAATATTAGGTAAGGTTCCTTTCATAACCATTATAACCTATTCCCTTTCCGTTGGTTAGGTAATCACCTTAAAGGTTATCTTATTCCATCTTCTTAAGTAGTCATTAAAACATTCACCAATTTCTATCTTAATGATTATAAGTCTTGCAGGGTCACCTCTAAATCTAAATTACAAGTATAATGTGCCTTAAAAGCCTTAGTCAACTCCTTCCAATCTCCCCTAATTGTCTTTCATTGATTGAAGTACATGCCTTTGCTGACCTTTCTAAAGACAACTCAAAAAGCTCTAACATAGTATCATTGGGACCTTAGATGTTTTCATGATAAGCACATAATAACATACATGGTTTGTTGCATTTTGAGTCCCTAAGAACTTAGGAAGTTGCATTTGAAAATAGCAAAAAGCTTTTCAAGCTTGCGAGCCAACAACTCTTCAATGTTGGTCATTTGATAAAGACCTTTAGTTTTTAGAGTCTTTTGAATGTTCTCCATCAGCTTAGCAAAACCATCAAATTGAGCATTCTCTTTCTTACTTTCCACATTCTTATTAGAGGCTATGGTTGTGCTACCCACTTCCTTGGCTAACTTACTCTCATGGTACTCTATTATCGCAAATAAATCATCGTCAATAGTCACAGAAGAAGTGGTGTCTCCATAGCTGTCTTCCTATTATCAATTATACTTTTGGATGCTTCATCTTTCTTCAGGATCTCATTAAGGCATTTATCCACCTCCTTAGTGACACTCACTCCCATCATTTAGCTAAATTCGACCTTCATCTCTCCATCATTTATGGTAATATTATTAGTTCCATAAGTAATTTTGGTTTTTATATTTTGCTAAGTATCTTATTCTTCCTAACTAGCCTATTGCTTCTTCTCTTCAATAATGGTTTTGATGGAGCTATGATGACTACAAAATAAGGGTTATTAGTATGATGCATGTATGTATGAAATGCACACACCATTTACAAGAGATCTTTCTAACTTTATTACTCCTACACATGCGGTCTAGTGTTTTTTATTCTAAGTGTTGTCTTATTCTTCTAACAATGTGGGATAGAGAACAGGTGTGGTCCCTCATTACTAGGTAGGATTAAAGTCCTAAAAGAACATTATAAAAAGAGAATAAAGGTGCTAATATTTATAAAAAATCTCTTCACATTAATAATAAGAATGTACAAATGGAAGAAGTATACCTTTAGAATAAGGATGTACATAAGTGTTTACATAAAAGACATTTACATAAAGAAGAATGTTACATAGTAGGGAATAGGAAATACATAAGTATGTACATAGGGGATTTTAAATATTTACTTTAAAAGCGAAAGGGATTGCATTCCATGTTTATATAAGGAGAAACCTACCCATGTTCTTTAGTGACTTTAACCCTCCTTTCAAAAAGATGAAACAAGTGATTTGCATTATTCCAAAGATACTATTAGCCTTTACATGCACTTATTGGTTAAAAATATTGTTGTAATTGATGGTTTCCACATACTTAGGGGATCGTTGTCATATACCCCCCCCCTTTAATGTATTCGAAGGTACTTGGCTCGTAAGTGATAAGCTTTCCTCACCATCTCCTAAGCCTAAATGAAGCTCAAGTCTCAAGTTTAAAGAATTCATCAGGTTCTATGAAAGGTAAAACTAATGCATGTGGTGAAGTATAAAGGCTAAATGAATGTAATATACTTATTAATAATAAGGATAATATTATAAAAGGGGATAAAATATCAAAAGTGAAGTTAAGTTTGAGTCCCTAGTAGAGTTGTTATTATGGGTTCCTCAATTTTTGAGTTACTCTCAATTAAGTGGAATCTTGCTTATGAATCCTAAACTTTTATCAACCATAAAGGGATCGAGAGGATAGGGGTTATAGATTGGTACAACCCTAAGTTATGGTATGTATTTAGGACCATCAAGTGATCCTTTGGAAAGGGCCTCATGAGTCTTAAAGACCTTATTGATGATCAAATGGTCAACATGGGACGAAGGTGGGGCAATACTTTGGTATCGCCCCTAGTTAATGGAGTCAAAGTAGGGGCAAAATTGAATTTTGAGCCTAATAAGTTCATTAGAAGGTGTAATCCATCTTCACTAAAGATCAAGTTTAAAAATTGGGTATGGTGTGGAAAAGAAGTTAGATATCCCCAAACCACCCAAATTAGTGATATGGCCTTCAAGCATCTTTGCTTTACAGTTATAATTTTAACTATATTATTAATTATTCTAATTAATTGTCTTACTAACACATTTCACATCAAACACTTAATTAAATCATTACAAGCATTCACCATGGGGAAGGGGGTACAAACATGTTCTTAAATGGGGTTAGCATATATAAACATCAATATAAGCACAATATGTAAAAAAAAAAAAAAATGCATCTCAACCTACAAAAAGGAACATAAGTTAGTAACATATTAAGATCATGATAAGAACTTGCACTCCTGTAGAGTCTCATAGCCATCAACCATGCAACTAACTTTTATAACACCTATGATGCATAACACATCCAACTCTAAGTTAAGGAGACCAAAGCATGTTTTTATGTCCATTGCTTATGTTCTAATAATCTAAGCAATACGGTAAATCAAACATAAAACACAAAAATGAAAATAACAAATGAAGCATAAATAGAAGATGCATAAAGGTCATAAGGATGCATATGGACGATATGAATAAAGACCTTGGGCAAGGGCTAAAAGTCACTAATTTGGAGTCATAGGATCATTGGATCCTTTTTCATTAATCTTCCAAATGAGCTAGAGCATCCTAAAAATACCTCTAGCTATTAATGAAGCTAGGATACCAAAGTGATGTAAAGGTATATTTGTAAGGCTAAGAATAAACATAATAGACTAATCATGAAAGAAAATAGAAATGGAGGTAATAAGGTAGCAAGCCCTCCCTCTTATTTTACTTAAAATAACTAAAATGAAAGTGGAGAAAATATGCAAGCTAATGAGCTAGTCACTCCCTCCTCCATAGTTATGAAGATAATAGCATGAAAGTAACTAATTGACACAAGCATACTTTAACACAATAGGATCAAAGGGTCATTGGGAATAGAATTCCCTCTCTCAATCATATCCTTAGTAACATACAACCAAAAATATAAGAAGAAGAAAAGATAAAAAATGGAGAAAAAAAAGTATCTAAGACATAAGAATCTTGAAATCAAATCCCTTGATTATAACCCCATTTATTAAAAGAATATATGTCATAGGTCCTAATACCTACCCTTATTCTATGTTGGAGCTGACAAGAGCCCCCCTAAAAACCATAAAATCAATGAAAATATGGATAGAGGAGGAAGGAAGAAAGGAGTTGTTCCTTAGTCAAAGTAGGTTGTATAAACAAACTGAAGGTCTTTACAACCTACTCCACGTTTTGTATATATTATCAAGGAGTCTTTGTAGACTATTATTACTACAATTTTACTAGAAGTGAAAAAAAAAGGAAGAAAGAAGAAGGACAATGTCGATCATGAAGGCTCTTCTTAATGTGCCTTGTCCTCATAGGCACTTTGATTATGAAATATCCTATAACATGCAAAGGAAACAATGCAAATAAGCTTCAAAGTCTTGGTTTTCACCTTAAAAATGTAGGTGTCTCTATTTGGGGTTTTTAATTTTTGTGTTTAATGAGGTTTTTTTTAAAAAAAATGTTTGAGGTGTGATTTGCCAAAGTTTGGTTAAAAAAAATTAGCCTCTTTCTCTCTTTCAATGGGAAGGGTTTTATAGAAGTGAGGAGGATGTACTTAAGCTAAATGGCTCAAGTTGCACTCAATCCTCAACCTCCAGTAAATAGGATCAAAGAATCTTCTCGAATATATGATTTCCAAGTTGTCTATATAATCAAGGAGTTGGTTGTTCTAACTAAAGCTTGGTTATAGAGACATTTAGGAGTCAAAGGTCAACTGTTCCAAAAAGCTTCCCTTTATTAGGCTTTTGGACTTAGATGCACAACTATGTGGGTCAGCTATACAACCAAGTAAGTTGGCTACACAACTAATAAAAGGCTTTTCTTTAAGGCTTTAGGTTGGGTTTGGCTTAGATGGTGGGTTTGATTTGGACTTGATTAAAGGTTTCTTCTAAGCTTTGTTCCTTCCTTTTATAATGCTTTCTCCATATTTATTAGGGATAATTTTGATAGTTTCTCATCATTAGGATAGTATCCTAAGGTCTAAAATCCAATGCTAACAGTTCTCTTATGAATTAAAGCTCATCCATACATATTACTTTGAACCTTAGTAAGTTATCTTCAAAAGGAAAAAGAAGAAACTACTTGGAGGTACTTCACCACTCAATTCAAGGCTTAGTTTAGCAAGAAAGTTTTATTTATGTTGTAATATCCTTATAAAAGAATAACTTGATTGTTTGAGAGTGATCCTTTATAATTCCTGTGAAGGGATCATTACTTAGGTTGGGTAGTTAAAACTTTATACACTAATGTGAAAGGCATAAGACAATGTCTTAAATATATCCTAAATAGGCTTTTGATAGTGCCTAAAAACTATTTTGATATAGGTGTAGTGGTACCTAGTAAATTTACTTTTGTAAAAGTTCAATAACACTATTTATAAGTGGAACTCTCTAGTTGTACATTAAAGGAGAGGATATAGTCCAAGTTAAGTATGAAACTCTATAAACCTTTTTCTCTTATGATTAATTTCCCTTAAACTCTTAAAATTTTAATTATCTATCATTGCCATATTCACCCCTCTTCTAATGCATCTTAGGACAAGTGACACTAAAGCAAGGTCTCTCTTGATCAAAGATAATAACAAGTCGAAAGGAATCATAATCCATCCACAAGCCCTCATTCGTCAAAGGTGATGATTATGGCTATTAGAAAAATAAAATAGAGATATTCATAAAGAGTGAAACCATTGACCTTTGAGGCATTATGGAGGAAGGATGAGAAGTTCCAACCAAACTAGTAGGTGATGTGATGGTACTAAAGATAAATAATGAATAGACATCCAAAGAGAAAAAGGCCAACCTTAAAATTAGATGAGCTATATATGTCTTATACTATGGCATCCATAAATTTTAGTATGTAATGTTATAGATGTGCATATTAGTTAAAGAGATTTGGAATATACTACTACAAACTCAACACGAGGAGACTAATGAAAAGAATAAGAAGATACAAATGCATATTTACTTGTATGAAACATTTATATATCGACCACATGAGTCCATTATTGAAATATATAACAGCTAAAGGTATGGCAAATAAAATTCTTAAAACTCTTTTTGAGGATAATAAGTTAGAATCATTATTATTAGATAAGCTTTTGGAAATTTATTTCACGTGAAATTACATTAAAGAAGACAATTGATGATGAAGGACAAATGAAAAAGGACATTACCTTAAAAACTAAGGATATATGTTTGAAACTCCTTTCATTTCTTCACTAACCACTTATAATGAAAGTGATGATGGCAGTGAGCATGATGAACTAGCCTTCATCTCAAATTAAGTAAAAAAATTTATTGTCAACAATAAAAGAAAAATGAAAATAGTTATAAAAAAGTTATCAATAAATTAAATTATCTATGCATTGAGAAAACACACCTCAAAATAAATTCTCTAAGGCTAAAAAAGCATAGGCACTCTTCTAAGAAGCATCACATTAAGAAGAGAAAAAAGGCTTTATGTAACATCCTTAAGTTAAATTATATATATTTTAATTACATTATATTTGAATATATGTATTGTATAAATGATTATTTAGACATGTGAATTGGATAAGCACGATGATGACACGTGCACCATTGCATTTGGGACACTTGAACAAATATGTAATGTTTGTATAGTTCCATGGAAATTTGTCTTATGTTGTGATGCATGTTATAACATCATAAATAATGATGTTATAGAGCTTATTTTAAAGTATAAGGAGTATTTAGGGATTAGGAGATGGATGGAGGTGCTTAAGGAGTGAAGAAGAGGGACTAAAAGAGGAAAGTGAACTTCCAACCAATAGGAATGCAACACCATAATTTTGTCTTGTTATAATAGGTTTACAAGTGGAATTTTTGACCCTTTAGGATCAGAATACAGAGCATAGATGTGAGGTACAATAGAAGAAAGATAAAGCGAAGGAAGAAAGAAAGCAAAGAAGAAGAAGAAGAACAAGGAGAGGGAGAAGAGTGAGCTACCTAATAATGAAGCATAAGGTTTTTCTAGGTTTGGGAAAATAGGTAAGTTAATTTATCTTCTTCTCAAATGAAATTAACCCTTCATGACAAGTTAATCATGCATGGTTAGTGACAATTTTGGAGTATTTGAGGTAAAACTCTTGGATAGAAGTTGAAATTCAAGAGAATAAGAGCTAATTGTGTTGATTTTTATTGTTAGAGCGAAATTTTGAACCTACGATTTCATAACCCTATAAGAGGAATTATGGAAAGTTCAAACTATAAAGTTGTAGCTTTATGCCCCAACTAAATACATATGAAATAATTTTGCTTGATTTGGCATGTATGAGGAGCGAGGGCTCCTTCATTTGGGTTGGTTCACAACCAATCAAAATCACCTCAGTCTTTCTATTTTCATATATTTTGATTACTTATGTACTAATTTAGACAAAGTGAAAAACATAAAATTTGTATGGTTATATCCCTTCTAAATACCTGTAAAATAGTTTTGATTGATGTGCTGTGTGGAAAAAGATATGGCTCATTAACTGACTGACCCTGTACCCAGATGAAATCTCATCAGTCTTTTAATTATGTTTTCCAAGAATTTGATGATGTATAAAACTTGAAATTTGTATATTTATGTATTATCTACATGCATGTAAAATATTTTTGCCAAATTTAAAATGGTTGTTGCGATATTTCCCCTTCATTATGATTGATTGTCAGCATGTTGAAAGCATGCTCACCCTGAGATTAGTCATTTGTTTTGGTGACTTTATACTGAATTAGACAATGAGTAAAAAAAAAATGTTCCTTTATATGTTATATAACTTTTGGTAAATCATTTTTAGGATTGGATTCGTAAAATTTGAGATATATCTAATAATGTAAGACCTGCTCAGGCTAAGATGACATTGAAATAGGGAAAATTCATAAAATTGACCATAAATTATGTAGTGTAAATTTTGGAATGATTTTGGATATGGTGTACCCACATATGTCTAGTTTAATTGTAAAAAACTAATTAGCCATTTGGATTCGAGAGTTAAAAGTAATTATAGAAACAACCTATCAAGTTCATGATATTTTACTAGAGCATATTTGTATAACAAGATGAAATCTCATTTTATCATCATGGATTGATCTGGTGTGTTTAAATAGGTCCTCGAGGAATTAAAGATAATAGTGGGAATAAGTCGAGACCATCCACGACCTAATATGCTTGAAGGAGAAGGCAAGTAAATAGCTAATGGTACTATACGTGCGATTGGTTAAATGCCATAAACATATACTCAATAGAATGAAATGTTGTTCAATGTGATGCTATTGAGGAATATATTGATGAAAAAGATTGTTATACTCTTAATTTATTTGTTTTCATGAGACGTTGATAAATTATGACTTTGGAATGAGAGTATGTGGTGAGATAAGCTGCCAAAGTTATGGGTGTTGCTATTAATCATTATATTGTTGAAATTTTATTGGATTTATAGTTGATTTGTTGAAAGACTAATACTTGATGTTATTGGCAAGTAACACTATTCATAACCTGTGTAACAGCCTGCATGGCAATAACATTCGATAGCCTATGTGGCAATGATATCTATAGCTTGTGTGGCAATAATATATAACAACCTGTGTGGCAGTAACTTTTGAGAGCCTGTGTGGCAATGATATCTATAGTCTGTGTGACAATAATATATAATAGTCTGTGTGGCAGTAACTTTTCTGAGCCTATGTGGCAATGATATCTATAGCCTGTGTGGCAATAATATATAACAGCATGTGTGACAGTAACTTTTGAGAGTCTGTATGACAATGATATCTATAGCTTGTGTGGCAATAATATGCAACAACCCGTGTGGCAATAACACTTGACTGCCTATGTGGCAATCATATCTATAGCCTGTGTGGCAATAATCTATAATAGTATGTGTGGCAATAACTGTGACATCCCATTTAAATCATCATTAAAATGCTCTAAGTCTATCCATTATTGTTAAAAGACCTTAATTCAATTATTATTTATTTATCATATTTATTTTTCACACAATGTCTCTTGTTCACAACATAGTAACCATTTACAACAAAGTATACATAGCTAAACCAGCTGGAATACTACTAGACTACATATTGGGCCAATCTCTTTTAGACTGCTAGACAGCAGCCTCGATATATAACTGGACACAGTCTTTAGTCTACTATTCCTGAAATAAAATTTCATGCAAAGAAGTGAGTTTGCATACTCAGTAAGTAAATACATAACAATACATCAATCTCAAATAGCATATCAAACATTTAATTATTAATAACTCATCATCATATCCATGTACAAAATAAATAGTATTTACTCTTAAATACCACATAGGTTGTCAAAGGTTACTTCCACACATGCTATCATAAATTTCTGCCATCACTGCCACAAAGGCTTTCATTTTTAGTTGCCACATAGGCTAGAAATATTATTGCCACATAGGCTATAGATCTTATTGGCACACATGCTATCGAATGTTACTGCCACACAGGCTATCAAATATTATTGCCACACAGGTTATTACATGTTATCGCCGCACATGCTATCAAATATTATCGCCACACAGGCTATCACATTTTATTGGCACATAGGCTATCAAATAGTTTTACTTGCCAACAACATCAAGTATTAGCCTTTCAACCAATCAACTATAAATCCAATAAAATTTTAGCAATATAATGACTAATAATAACACCGGTAACTTTGCAAGCTCATATAACCACATACTCCCATTCCCCAGTCATAATTTATCAACATCTCATGAAAATAAATAAATCAAGAATATAACAATCTTTCATCTATGTATACCACAATATCATCACATTAAACAACATTTCATTCCATTGAAGTATATGACATTTAACCCATCACA